>LOEQ01004710.1:66669-87081 GCA_001685075.1 Bramus lutescens | reverse complement strand
CCGGCACAAATAGAGGCGCTTCCCTGGAGCCAGGAAGAGCTTCGGCTTGGCGTTTTATACGGGACTCTAGAAAGAAAGACATAGGAAAGAAGCAACTCATTTCCAGGCAACCACTTACAGGATTTACATAGACAATCCTATAAGATCTTGAACTTGAATTTTATGAGTTGTATTTTAATAATGTAAGTAAATTATTTATGCACTCCTGGTGTGCTATGAATATTATTCCAGTTAGCCTTGGATTATTTCTGTGGCCAACATATGCAGACATTTGTACTCCTCAACCATTTTCTCAAAGTAATGGGCATTCTATAATTTAAACTTCAAAGAATTCCAATGATGAAGATTTTAAAAAAGTATTTTGTATTCAACAGGTATATTCTGCTGCATGTACTGTACTCCAGAGCTGTTATGTTACACTGTATATAAATGGTTGAAAAAAAAAAGTCAGTCCTTCTAAAAAGGATTTAAAATAATGTTTTTTAAGATGCCTGTATAATAAGCTTTGTTTCTTTGTGAAACTCATTCAGCAGGCTGAAGGGATTGGTTCATGTGATAAAGTGGGCTGGTGTCCTCTAGAGTACCTGGGTACATAAACAGAAACTCCTATAGGTGAAACCTGATTTGTGCCATTAGTCTATATGTTCTGCATCCAGATAGAGTGCAGCTCAAGAGGGTGGGGGTGGGGGCCTACCAGGGAAAGGGCGTTAAAGTGATACATTTTTATACCAAATGTGTTTATTTTTTTGTGCAAGTAATCCTTAAATTGGAATTGTATTAGGTGTTAAAATAAACTTTTTAAAAAATAACTTGTATTTATACTTTACACAATTAATTATGAAAATTTCTTAATTGCAATTTATTTCTAATTTTCATAATCTAAAAAAGATTAGCAGTTAGCATGCAGAATGCTATGTAATCTATGATTTCTATAATAATGGTTGGAAATTGTGTTATGGAATAAGGGGAGGACATTTTTAATGTAAATTCGAAGTGTCAAATGTATTTTTCTAAGATATTTCTCTGACTTTGCTTTGAATCTAAGGATGAAAAAGAAACCTAATTACAGCAGATAAAGTGAAACTAATGACTATTGATGTTTGGATTGGAAGCAGTGTGACCAATATAACTAAAAGACCTTAAAATTTCAGCTCTGTGTTTAATTCTGTGACACGGTGATGTGGGAGTTAATTCAAGTCGTAATCACCCTGGGCTCTGTGAAACCAAAGTAATGCTGGTTGTAGGCAATCCTCGGAGCACTCCCGAGGTCCTTGGCCATAGGTGCTATTGAGAAGATGGGCTGTACATCGTGGAGGGTTCCTTTAAAATATGTCCACTATGATGGGTGGAAAAATTGCTGAACCTTCATAGACAGTTATTATATCTATCTTCCTTTTTACTGAAATGTGTGAAGTCCATAAGCTCTGTGTTTTAATGAAGCCCACTGTGAATCTTTTAGAACTTAAACAAAAGGCAGTGTTAAGTCTGTGTAGTGCCACCTAAAGGGTAGAGCTTTGGTAGATTTTAGGAGCTTTGTCCAGCTCCAAAATCCTGTGATGCTAAGCTGCCACAGGCTAACTTTGTAACTGTTGTTGGCCTCGAAGACAGGTTTATATGGTCCTTAGTATTTTGTATCATCAAGAGTGTGATTTCATGATTGTTTTCATGGAGATTTCATGAGCCTTTAAGACATGTATACAGTTGTGTTCTGTTAGCTCAGTCCTATGCTATCATGAGATGCTCAGATGAAAGGTACTTGAATCCTGTAGGCACCTGGTGTGACTCTTCCAAACTCAGTCTCTCTCTGACAACTGGCTAGAGGAAATCTCTGGATCTTAAGAAAAAGTCCCTTGACAAGACAGGGGCATGCCTGCGCTCATTGGCTCCAGGTCATCTCACTTTCCAAGTTCTGCCTCCTGAGTCACCGAGACAACATGCCAGCAAGCTTCGAGACCATGCATTGATTCTCTTACCAACTATACATAAGGAAACACACCAAAATTTGACACTAAATATTTAGAAATGAGTAGAACCTGTCACTAAATTATATAGCTGTGTATATGTGTATGTCCATACATACATATATGGCCAAACATGGAACTACCTCATTAAAGCAACACGGCCAGCAATTAATGTTCTTTGTAACATTTACACCAAGGACATTCAGAATCTCTGTTGTACAAAACTTGTGTAACAGTGGGTGGCACAAAAGGCCCAACTGTGAGTTCACAGTTTATAGGTGATGAAAAAAAATGAGGCCTTACTGCTGTAGTGTATATTTAAATGTTCATGGTGACACATTTGAAGCAATAAATGGCTTAATTAAATGCCTACATGAAGCTGAGTGTTTGATAACCTTACAATCATTCTTTTTAAAGGGTAGCCAGATTTTTGGCTCATTTCTTCCTTAAAAGCACACTCAATGTATTTTAGGTTTCTAATGATGTTAGGTTTGTATAATGTATAAGTCCATTGGACTTTAGAGATAGTTTTGTTCATTCAATTAATTAACTTTAATCTTATATAAATTGTTGCTTGTTAAACTTGGATCATAAGAGACAAGCTACCTAGATATGTGGATACTGCAGTTTTTTTTGCATTAAAAATAATCTTTCAGCAAACAGGCTTTAAGAAAAAGCCTGAAAGCTATCTATATAACTTTTCAACTGGTAAGCACTCAAGTGCCTAGAATGATGTACGTTAAAGAATGTGTGTTGTTGAAATGATGGAAGCCAGCTTGCTGACAGATAATTGTAATATCTTGGCAAATGCTACAATGGATATAAAAAAAGTACTGCGGGAACGTTGGAAGGCAGGGAAATTGATTATTGCAGCAAAAAGGGAGCCTGAAGGATGAATCATTTGAACTGTATCCTAAAGACAGAGCATATGTGTTCTAGGGCACCAGTAATCTGCATTTCGTAGACCTGAAGTAGAGAGGTACAATGTCAAGCAGAATTCAGAGGCTGAGCAAGAGCTAATTTAAGTAGGTCATTTACTTAACCAAGGGATAGTTTGTACTAGAAGGGGGGATATTTACCTATTGTTGCTTAACCATAATAATGATTAAAAATCATTGGTAATAATTAAAAAGCATGGATGTCTCCAAAGTAGCCTGAAGCTTGAAAATTGATAGCTGTTAAATTTAAGCTAGTTATTTACCCTATTTTTTAAGGGGGGGGGGACATGCCACAGTGTGCACGTAGGGTTCAGAGAACAACTTTGCAGAGTTGGTTCTTGTAGCAGACCTAGGACCACTGGCCCCCAAATCATGACATAGGAGGGCCTGCCGGCCTGGCTATCCCTCCATTGCCTATTGGCCGTTCAGCTTTTTATTAGACCAATCAGGTACCATAGGTAGGCAAAGCAACACATCATTAAACAAATATAACAGATCCTTGCCTAGTTAAAGTCATATTCTACAACAAGTTCTCTCCTACTTTTATGTGGGTTCTGGGGATTTGAACTCAGGCCACCAGGCTTGCAGGCAAGTGTCTTTACCTGCTGATCCATCTGGCCAGCTCAACCCTCAGTTATAACTGAGTTATGTTTGAACAGCAATAAGGATTTCAAGTCAAGATTTACAGGTTTACTTATTTACAAAAGAGTCTAAGTTGTAGAATCGGGTTTTAGTTTTTACCTAATAAAATATTTGAGATTTGATTCTGTCAAGAAATGTTGATTTAAAGATGAGTTAGTTGGCTTTAGGGTTTTGTTTTTAGTTCAAGTTTGATAAGGAAGAACTATACTCCTTTCTGTTTGTTTGTTTTAAAGTTGTAAGCTACATAGTTTTCTGAGTTAATACTGTAACTATTTGTTACAAGCTTCAGCATGATTAGAATTCTTATTTGAAAGAATTTTAATAATTTCCTTGCTGTAATTGTCAGAGCCATAAAATTCCATTTTGGGCTAATCCAGTGTTCCTTCCTACTTTCTTCACTCCTAACAAGGAAATTAGAGAAGAACATTGTAATTCATTTTGATTTTTCTGTGGCTTACAGCAACCTGAACTGGGACGTAGAGCTGGTATGGGGAACAAGGATGAGGGTCACATAACCTGTTGATGGGTTCTCACCGCCATTCCCCATGTCCACGTTGATAGGAAATGATAAGCACTCTGCTTAGAAAGTTGTGTGGCTGCTGGCTTTAAAGATGAACTCGTTTAAAGCACGCACAGCTCTTAATACAGTAGCAGAGAAAAGCAAAAACAAAACGAAAACCCAAGTGGCCATGACTTAATATTTTGGATTGTTAGGTCTGCTCAGCAGAGGCAGTCTCAACACTGGGACATTAAAATAGGAACAATTGGAAATGGACGAATTCGGGAAATTCAGTGTAATAGTTAAGCCAAGAATGCTTCTGTGTAACCCTGAGTGTAAATCGGAGACATCTGCTAGTGGCTGGTAGTAGGTTTTAGTTGGTCTTTCCTGATACGTCACATCAGAATTTACCAAAATATATGTCCCTGTCCTTGACATTTGTATTGCCCTGGAACGAATCAGTTACTTTCCTGTGTGAGGGTCTGGTTATACAGGCACTTGTTACGAATTCCCCAATTTGCAAAGGGCTTTGCTCTCACTGGTGTTTGTCATTTGCAGAAGTTTTTAAGGGAAGTCCAGTGTTCTGTTGAAAAACAATGAAGCATATGTATTGATCTTACGGTTTGGATTCAAAATGGAAGAGGTCTGTCTGTCACAGTCACATGAGTGGAGAGCCGCATTTTCTCCATAAATGCTACCTCATCTTCTCAGATTTTCTCAATGAAGGCCAACATTCGTGAGCCACTAGAGAAGCCATTTCACCTCTCCACACCGTGCATAAATGTCAACTTGTGACGTTTAATGCTGTAGAAGTCTCAAAATATCTTCATTTCCAGAAAATGGAAACAGATGCCCAAATTACACTAAAGAAAAAGGAAGCTGGGAAGGGAGGAAGAGAAGGAAAGTGGGAAGGATGGAAGAAATAGCAAAGTCATAGCTGTCCTGTAACATTTAAAATTTTGTCTCTAAAGAATCCATATTGCAGATCTATAGAAAAGACAAATGAGATTTCTATTGAGAATGTAATTTGATATTTTTATAGCAAAAGCTAAACATACTAATATTTTCTATGTTATTGAATGCTTAAGAACAAATTCCAGTTTCTTATCAGTGTGTAAATGCCTGTCCTAAAGAAATTTAAAGAAATAGTATTCATCAGCTGGTGTGGGTTAACCAAAGATATAAGAGCTAGCTAGCAATACGCTTAAGTGATTGGCCAAGCAATTATTTAAATAATATAGTTTCTGAGTGATTATTTCATGGTCTGGCAGCCAGGAACAAACAAGCGACCTCCTACTACAATTGACTAAGTGATTCCCATCCTGTGTACCCATTGAGTCTTCCCCTCTTATCTGTTTATCTGACCATCCAGTCCCATTGATAGACATAGGTGTGTATAATATCCACATATTATTTATTTGGGAGAGGTGTTTGCTTGGTTTGGTGTTTTGAGGCAGGGCCTCCCTCCGCAGTTCAGGATGGTACTCACTCTGTAGCACCAGCGGGCCTAGGATTTGTGTGATCTTCCCGAGTCTGCCTCCTGAGTGCTTGGATTCTAGGCATGTGCCACCATACCCAGCTTATATATAGCTTAAAGGACGCAAAAATGAAAGGCATTTAAGATGCTTAAAAGAAGCTCTGTATCTATAATTAACATTTGGGAGGAAAGTATCTGTGTAATTATACCCAGGAAGTTGCTAAAATCAAAGAGAAGCTGGCCATGCCTCTGCTGATAGACTCACTATCCTAATAGAAGCAACAGACAAATCTTATGCAACTACAGATAGGAACTGGGAAACTGTCCCTCCAGATAAATTTGAAATTTCCCAGCCTCAGCACTTTTTGGCATTTTTTTTTCTGCCAATGATTGATTTGGGGCTGTCTTCATTAGAGGATAAAATTACTAACAACTGTGGGCTTCTGCGCTAAAAGCCGGTGGCGTCAGTGCCAAAAGCGTTCCAATGCCGGTTGTATTCCAGAAACTACCAAATCTTCCCTTGGGGAAGAAACTGCCTTCCTGAAACAAATATCGCCAAGATGTGAAATCATTAAGAAAACAATGGGAATGATGATATAAAGTGTTTTAAGCAGTAATGTGTAGGTTTCCACAATGCAAATTTTGAAAGCAATCCTTTGCAGGTAGACACTTTGATACAACAGAACGATAGAGATAGGTAAAATAGCTTTTGGCATGAAGCAACTTACACACTGTACAGTTGTGTTAGCACAGGATGAAATAAAACACAGCACAAAGTGAGGCAAAAAAAATCTGGTGCCAGTGCGAGTTGATTCAAAATGCGTATCAAGAGACAGGTGTGGGAAGTGAATGACCCATTGAAATCTATGAACTAAGCAGCTGACTCATCTGTAAAAGGTGGCACCAAATGTTCCCGTAAGGAATACCTGGGTGATGTGTGGTTTGCAAGCCTTGCTCTAGAGGGAGATCTAAAGTCAGCAGCGTTTGCTTCAGAGGCTTCGATCTATTAGGACAGATTTTTCATCTTGAAATGTGCAGATTGCAAGGTATACCTATTGAAACAAACCAGAAGTGTAAACAGTGCGACCGTGAAGAAGTCGAGCTGCCTTGACTTTCACGTGTAAAGTGGGCACACACAGGGCAAGCGGGCAGTGTTGCAGTGTGTGTCTTTTCAATTTTTTCTTCTTAATTTTTTTCACGTGCTCCTCAGATCTTTGTCATATTAGAAGTTCTCCTCGTTGCAATCCGTATCTTGATGCGAAGTGGCTCCACATGGTGATTGGGAGAGAAGCAAGTGGAATAGAAAGGAAAGTAAGCACATTCAAATGTTGACAGCTTCAAGCACCAGAGAGCAGACAACCAAAAAACGCATTGTTTTCGTGTTCCATGCCTTAGGATTTCTTTGACTAATGCCATGGCACTTCCAGAACCACATGTGAGCCCAGTTGTGGACAGTTCTCCCCGTTTCCATGAACAAGGGACGAAAGCTGTTCGGTTTAATAAGAGAATGCAAGACGTTAAATCTGAAACAGAATTATAGTGTCTGCAATGCAGAGCTTTGTTTAGCATACCTAATAAGGTGCACTTGTGTACAGTTATCGGCGTGTGGCATCTGCCTCTTAAGGAACAAAGGAGTTGGCAGAGCATACGTCACAGAAAAGTTTCTATTCAATTCTGTATATATATTTGCACCACAGAGAAGAATCCATGACCTTGACCCCGTTATTTTTATTCCACATGAAATAAAAAGTAGGCTTGGTTTTGTTTGTTTGCAATTAAAGTTGATAACAATGGATCTGTTGTCACCTTCAACATATCCTGCCATTAAGAAACTTCTTGGATGCCTAAGGTTTGCCTATGAAGACAAATAAGTTAAAGTTTGGAAATTACTGAAGCCATCTTCCATCTTTAGCTAATACTTTCCCAGGTATATTTTCAGTAGCTCCCCATTAGAATGTTAGGTCCGTGTTTTGCCTTTGACAGCAGTTGAAATTATTGGGGCTCTTCAGGGACAGTTGAGAAAAGCCCCTGTTCTGAAGCTTTCCTTACCACTTCCTGAAAGATAGGAATTTCCTCTTTTGTTTCTCCAGGACACATGATGCATCCTCACTTCAGCCAATGTGTGTCAGCTCCCTTCCTTCCTCCTAGGCTTATTGATAAGCACATTCCCCACAGGGCGGGTCCATTTCAGTGGCCCTGGTAATAGAAGGACATTTGCTAATCTGAAGCTGTCTTCCTAAGAGATAGTCAATTCTTTCTTGTTCCTCTTGTGTTAGCCTGGTGGATATCTAAGAAGTCATCAAATGTCTTAGTGGAAACAGAAATGATAAAAAGTTGTATGAGCGAGATGTGAGCATTAATGTATTAGGCCACTGAGATTTTAAAAATGTTTAGTTATCCTTCTTGGACCAGTCTGTTGCCTTACCCTAGTCATTTATAGACCTTGTCACATGTCTTCTATCTTCCATAGAGTCTAGGATGTCTTTTGAACAGATTTAATGTATGACTCGTGATTTAAAACTACTAACTTATGCTTAGAGTTTACTGGGAAGATTCCAGAATGAGCATTTCCTCAGAGATGATAGGAGCTGAGAAGGTAGTCTGACTTTAAAGAGACCTATCATTGCTGACAGCAATCCCAAAAGTTCACTTTCAACATCACCATGAGAACCTGCAGCCAGGTTTTACACTATCATGAGCAAGGACCTTGTAGAGAAACGCTGTTCCCTGGAAGAAGCCACCAGGACCCAGAAGACTGCACCAGAGGGAATGTTCACATTGAAATATGTCACAAGAAGCAAAACTTTGGATCATCAAGCAACATTTGAAGATATTTATTGATCATGATGCCCCTAGTTTATGATGAAATTGAGATTCGGATTTATGTGATATTCCTAAAGTTCTTGATCCAACACTGGAAGCTTCTTACACGTATTTTTATCTCCAGTTTTAAAAACTAATACCTTAATTACATTTTTTTAAATAATCTCAGCACTTGGAAAGCAGAAATGGGAGGATTACAGGTTTGAGGCCAGCCTGGGTTACATAGCAAGCTCCTGGTCTGCACAGGCTACACAGTGAGACCCTGTCTCAAAAAAAGAAAACAAAAACCAAATATTGAGGGTACCTCAGTGGTTGAAGGCTTACCTAGCATGTACAAGGTTCTGGGTTTGATCCCCAACACCATAAAACAAGTGAAAATCCTTCACTGATTATTTGAGTGTCAAGGACCAGTATCTCTAGTCCATACCCAAACCCAGAAATAGCTAGATGTGCAATTAAAGATCTTGTTTTATGTATTGGAAAGATCACTGAAGGATTTTGTTTTGTGGTAGACTGTTCTGTTTTGTACAACTTTGGAATTAGAATATGCTTGCCATTCTGTTCTCTCAGAGCTGCTAAATGCCTACCTTTTAAGACTAATTTTTAGTAGAAAAGGTAATTGATTAACTAGATGCCCAAAAAGCATCCAATTTGAAACAATGCCAAAAACCCCAGTTCACAATGGTACTGTAGATGTGCTCTCCTGCTTCCATTGTTGAGCCAATATGTGTCTTTATTGTTTCCTGTTCAGACTCCTACAGGCTCCAGCATAACTCTGCTTAGCCTTCCATTCAAATATATATACTATATAAAGAAGTCAAAGAACTCAAAGGCAACAGAAAGAAAAAAACAAACTCAGCTAAAAAAATTGGCTGCATTTAGACATTTGTCAAAAAATGTATCAAATCACTTGCTAATATATGGGAGAATAATCAGCTTTTCTAATAACAGTTAAATATAAATCAAAACTATAGCAAGATGTTTCTTCACCTCCATGAGAATGGCTATTACAGAAGGCAAAGTTACAAGTACAAACAAGGAGCTGGATGGAGTGTTGGTGAGAATGTTAATTACTATATCTAGGGGCAAAGGATTGCAGGTTCATCAAAAACTTAAAAATAGAGCTACTAAATAGTCACTCGACGCCATTGCTGTGTAGTGAAGCAAGAGATACAAGGCTATATTTAAAGGGCACCCACTCTCTTGTCTGCTCCATTATTTACAGCAGCCAAGGATGAAAGCAACTACTGTGTTCTTCAGCTGGTGAGTACAGACAGTGAGGTACGGATACACCATTCAGATACAAAGACAGAATGAGGCCCTGTTGTTTCTGACAACATGGCTAGAATTGGAGATCACTGAGTGGAAAATAGCAAGTGTAAAAAGTAATGATTGCATGATCCCACTTGGGTGGAACCTAAAACCAGAGTAGAATATTGGTCACCAGACAAGGCTGAGTGGAAAGGTCATCTCTGGGCACTAAGTTGTAGTTAGAAAAAGCAGGAATTTCTAATGTGTTGTTGTACAATAAGATGACTACAGATAATGCACATGTTTACAAAAGCTACAAAGAGGAATTCTTAAGGTTTTACCCTAAAGAAATGATAAACATTGAGTCATTAGATATGTTTGACCTGACATAAATGGCATGCTATATGCAAGTATAGAAACCTTACATGGTACTGCATTAATATGTATGATGCTTCCATCTTTATCGAGCCATTAAACATTACAATTCAAATGTGTCTAATCTCAGGCATGGCTAAAGCTCACAAGTTCATTCTCTCAAGCCAACATCTGTTCCCACCTTCATCCCAAAGGATGATGGGAAGAGAACAATTAATTAGTGCCAGAATTTGTGTCTGGTTCCTTTATGTTCCCTGTGGCTCGTTTATTAAATGATCTGCTCATTGATTTGACACCCCACCACATCCTAGGCTCTGTGAGGACTGAGCCTGGAGAGCCAAAACCCAGCAGCTGTGCACCTGCCAGCTGTTCCAAATGCTCAGGTGCTTTCTTAGCTGGTCAACAATACTTCAAAAGAGGTCATCTCACAGATGATAGACTGGACTTCACTACTTATAACTCCTCTTCCAGAACAGCTGGTAAAAGGTGAACACGATGATTTCTGTCCACAGTGGCTCTTCCACTAGCGCCTGCTGCGGTCCTGGAGTCTCATTCCATTTGGCCCTATATTTTCTTTTTTTTTCTTTTTTTATATTTACTTATTTATTACGTGTGCAATAGTCTGTCTGTGTGTAAGTCTTCAGGCCAGAAGAGGGCACGAGACCCCATTACAAATGGTTGTGAGCCACCATGTGGTTGCTGGGAATTGAACTCAGGACCTTTGGAAGAGCAGGCAATGTTCTTAACCTCTGAGCCAACTCTCCAGCCCGGCCCTATATTTTCTTTGCCACATTCTTGTTCTGACTAACTAACCCTTCTTTTGTCCAGTATTGCTTTATTGGCTGTCTTCTTCTCCGTTGGACTCTGTAGTCAAGATAAGGAATTGAATTCTTTCATTTACCAGAACTGAATATTCCTTTTGGCCAAACTAAATCAACAACGTTGTCTAAAAATTTTCTCTTCTGTTGACTTTTCCTTCTCCCAATTCATTCAAAGACTATTTAATTTATAACCATTTTACTCTTTGGTATTCTGACTCAGCAACTTAAGGATATTTTTTTAAAAATCCTTCCATAAACCTTGATTTTTTCAGAATTTAAGCCTTAATATTAATAAATAGCTATGTGGCTTATATCACTCAGTAAATAGCTTTTACCACATTTTGGGCCTTGATAGCATAGAAACCATTCCAATTTGGAAGTCTACTGATTTCTATTAGTCTTCAAATCATATTACATCCACCAAAAACCTATGGCATCCAACAGAAATCCTCTCTCGATGCCTAAATGTGAAAAACAGGTTAATTCTCTCTCATTCCCTCATTTGCCATGGTGTTGAAGGCTTTGAATTTATATATCAAATAGTATTAAAACATTTTATAAGGAATACATAAAAAGACTTGAAATGATGCATGGCTAATTAATTTACGTAATTAATTTGTCTTGAGGTACTAACATTTTTTTTGACACAGTCTCATTTATCTCAAGCTGGCTCATAAATGAAGTTCCTTGCTAGCAAGTCCATTTTTCTGAACCTGTTGTAGCTGTGAGCCTCTAGGGGGCACTCCTCCTCACAAAATATTAGGGACAAACGGCTGAGTCCTATGGGCTTACTCTAGGAGTGTGACCTCACCGGAGAACGCCTGCCTATAAAAAGTTCGGTTAGACCTAAAGTGTAGAAACTATCTACATTTAAAGTCTTTGAAGAATGTCCTCTGTGAACCTAAACTAGTCCTTCCCGGGGCTGGCAAAGCAAGGACCTGCAAGTTCTCCACCTTGATGGTCCCTCAACCTGCCCTGCCAAGCCCAAAGTGATGGGAGCTGCCAACCGGCCCTGGTGTCAATGCCCATGATAGAGTCGGTACGAACTTAAATTAAGCCTGCTCCGTACCCCTTTCCCCTGGGCAGAAGTTAGCACACTCAGTACCTGTTACAGTCAGCTCCTTTGAAAAGCCAGACATCACGCTTTTTCGCCTTGGAAAGACCTCAAAAAGGAGGAGTAATAAAGTGCGGTAGCACTCGGTGCCCGAGTGGAGAGGGGACTTTCAGTTACTCGAATGTTTCCTGCTCTGTGGTCCAGACGGTCCTAAGGACTCTCTTGTCCTCTTAAGCGTGACCACAATTCCCTGGAGTGATGAACTTCCCCCCTCTAACTCCTAGTCGGCCTTTAGCAGCTCTGGACTAGGAGCCTTTTGTTATGATAGTGCTGTCTTAGGCAAATGCAGTGGCACAGATGATCGATAGGGCATCAAGTATGTTTCTAATTCCGTGGGTTTGGTGAGGCAGCCACGTTTTAGAGGCGACCCTAACTGCTGTTCCCCAAGCACAGTAGCCTACCGTTTGCTGCTGCAGAGCTGACAGCGGGGCTCGGACTGCCCCCAAGGCCAGAGGAGTTCTGGGCTTAGCTCCGCCCCGCTCGGCCTGGGTGGCAGCGATGATGGCCCAGGTCCCCCGGCTCTCGGCCCTGTGGGCAGCTGGCTTGCGCGTGTCTCCGCGTGTCTGCGCGTGTGTGTCCATGCGTGTGAGTGAAATGAGGTGGAGTCCTACGCCTGGGTGTTTCCTTCCAAGTGATTTTGATCAGCAATCCGTTAGGGGGATCATGGAAAAAAAACTTTCTGGCTAAAAAGGATGAAAACTGAGTAAGTACACAGAACTTTGAACCTGAAACAGAATGCGACCAAAGGCAAGCAAAACCCTGACATAACCCCACACACTCAAACTGCTAATTCCCTTCTGTTAAAGGCCGCGGATGCTGACAGCAAAGTGGCAATTGAAAACTGAACGAAGGGAAGCAGTTCAGAAACCGCTGAGGAGCAGGGCGGCTTTCAAACCGGAGGGAAAATGAGAAACTGCTAGGGCAACCTGGCCTGCGCCCAGCTGTGCAACAGGCACTTCGCGTTCCCTCTGCTGCGTCTCCGGGGCTCTTTTCAGACTCAGGTCCGCTTTCCTGTACTTTCTCTTTGCCCCAAAGCCGAGACAAGCTGAACTCCTAAGTTTATGACTGTTGTGGAAATAAGATATTACCGGAAGGAACTCCTGCCAGCCCGGGATGCAATCGGATGATTTCTTACGAATCTCATTATTTTGACATCTTAAAAAAAAAAAAAGAATAAGCAAGTCAGTTACTTTTTACTGTCCTTCACGAAAGGGCTCTAAACACCTCGGACCGCTGGGACCTGTGTGAGTCTGGCATGAACCTTCGGAATGTTCTCAAGGGGAGTTGGGGCGAACTTGATTGGAGTTGTGCGAAAAGAAGACAGATGTGTACTTTTTTCATGCTGACAGCGTGGCCAGGGGCCAAGTGAAGGTGGACTGGTCATGGTCTGTCGACCAGGGTTCCTTTGTCGCCGGCGATTTTGCCCCCGACCTTTCCTGGTGGGTTTGGTGGTGGCAATCTGTCTCTTTTACCAGACTCTGACACTCCGAGGGGCTAAGAAGCTTGCAGCCAAGGTTCCTGGGTCTGTTCCCCACATACCCTCACAAACCCAGGCTAGCAGATGCGAGCAAGGCTATCCACGGGACAAACGGTGCTTCCATCTCTCGGCGAATGCCCAGGAAATCAGGAAGGTAAGTCTGAGTTTAGCCTGAGCAGTCGGCCTCTTTCTCCTTTCTGCAAAACTAAAATTAACTTTCATGAGGTCCGAAAGGGAGCCAGAGTATAAACAGCCCAAAGTGACCTGCTGACTGGGTGATGTGTTACATAAGCTGAGAAACTTCTGAAACCTACTTAAAGGGTTCTGCCCTTTATCTTCTAGACATGATCTTCATTTCAGTGAAATGGAATGCTTTCTAATAGAGATCTAAGACATCTGAGGCTTTATACATAAGAAACAAAAGTCATCCTTGGATGTCTTCCCTTAGAGCAGAGAGCAAGAGGGCTAAGACACTCTCAGAATTCCATCTGATGATCTGCTAAGTTGGTTCTGAATTTGGTGAATATGTTTCTAAACCAATGTACTCATTTCTAAAGCATTTAAAAGAATAGTACTATAGTTTTCTTAAGAATAATTGTCATATAGTTTAATTGTTCATAGAATTAGAGAAACACCAGTTCAGTATAATGTCCATACCTAAACACTCAGGAGGCAGAGGCAGGAAACAAGCGCCAACCCAGGTTGCTCTACATTAAGAGTTCTGGGCAGTGTTTAATAGTAAGACTTCTGTTTTCAAAGTGTGCATTTATGCTTGGTGTGGTGGTTCATGCTTATAATCCCAGCACAAGAAAGACAGAGGCAGAGGCCCAGGGGTTCAAGGCCAGCCTAAGCTAAATACATTGTTCACCAGAATCCAGTCTGAGCTACATTAGACACTGTCTAGAAAACAAAAAAAGCAAAACAAAATTGGAAAAAAAAACCTAGAGATCATTCTGTATTCACGATGGGCAGGTTAGTCTCACCATTTTTATTTATAAACTATAGGAAACAATACAAATCCAGAAAACACATAAAACTTCTGCTTTAATATTGCACTCTGTTCATGCCTAGCTGCAAATACAGACTTTTCACTGTTAAGTATAAATAAGAAAAAGAAAAAGGGTGGAAAACTGGTTATTTAAAAAGTTGTGATGGAAAAACCATCCAATTCAGTGTCACTTAAAATAGTATACAGCAAGATATCTTTGGGATGGGTAAGAGGTAACCTCTATCTAAGTAGACCTAGCCAGAATTTCTGAGCCTGCTTGTTGGTTGGAGCAGAATTTCATCTTGGGCGGCAACATAGTTATTGTCCGTACTGCCACCCTCCAAGACCACTGCAATGTTGTTTTATGAACTCTTCTGTTTGTTTCATTTCAGACTCATGACCCTGGTAGATAACTAGGTAGGTAGGTGGTAGGTGGGGTTACTCAACTTGAAAATGAGTCGACTCTCACCGAAGGATGCTCAAGTGAGCCACATGGCTAACAGAATGTCCTGCTGCCTCCTACAGAAATCCATCTGCTTGGTTCCTACCACAGCGCAATTTCTAAATAAAAGCAAACTCAACACTGGCATAATCATTCCTGAAGCCACCACTTGAGGAATGCACACCAAATCACAGTAGATTAAGATGATGAGCGTTTGAAGACTGTCACATGGGTGTATTCATTTGTTAGCAAAAACGTGAAGATTGCATTCACTTCTGAACAGAGGAAATAATAGAGATGACAGAGCAGGATCATCTTTAAAGGAAGTCTCAAGTCAAGGTGTGACTCAACCTTCAGGTGTTCTGAAATAACTGGAGAATGTACCTTTGGTTAGTTTATGTAACTTTTTCCTTTGCTTTTTTATTATTTTCTTCAATACTTTAGATTTATGACATATGTACCTGAATTTTAAAAGCTGCTGTTTGGTAGTTTGTAATTGTGATGTTATTTAAAAATGGGTAAGGGGAACATTTAAACACTTGAATATCTTCTAGGAAATTTAGGTGGAAATGATTCATTAATTAGCTTGTAGCCTCCTTTACTTCCCTGCTGGTTATTTCCCAATTCTGGCTTTGTTTGTATCTTAAGCATATGTTCGCTGTTATTTGTAGACTGTCACAGAAAATTCCATTTCAGCTTTAGAACTCCTGCTCCTAGGAAAACATCTGAAACTTATTGGCTGCTGGTGTAAAAAAAACATACACTCTAGAATTTTCTTCAACCAGAAGAATGCCAAACATATGATGGTTTTGGCTCCCAAATGATTCACAGCCTTAAATATTTAAAACATAAGCAAGATTCTAAACTGAGAATCATAGTTCAGTGAATGTGAAAATGTGTTGCCAAACATTTGCTCTGTACCTCTGATTTTAATGAATGCAACCCACTGATAGCAAAGAAGGTAGAAAGAAGGTGGCCTGGAAGCCTTAGTCAGAACCAGAGATAAACTAATCTTGTTTGTAGTGTATCTTCCAGAAGGAGTCAAGTAATAACCAGATGTAGTGGCTAAATATCCATTCAGAGATCTAACGTGGAAAGAGAAATCCATTAAGAATCCTACAGAGATGCTGCCAAAAATAATGATTCGTTAAAGTCACTAATGAAATGAACAGCGAGGCACAGTAGAGATGGGTGTTCCTGAAGACCTAGAAGTAGTTTTTAGAAATGATATCTTACAGAAGCAGATTTTTCTTTTCATTTATACATTTTGACATTTGTCATTACTTTTACTGATAGGTTAAAATATTCAACTTAGCTGAATCTCTCATTTTTACTATGGTTGAATCCACCCATCTTTAAATGCTTATAAAAGATGCTTAAAACCACCCAATTTAACTATAAAAATGTGTTTGGATATATAAAAGATCTCTAAACACCAGAAATTTAGTGCAAACTCTTGCATGTAGATATCTATACAGATCTCTATGGGCAAATAATTTATTTTGATCAGATATTCAGAGCAAAAAACCCACCAAGACCCCTGAAAGTGTTTAACAACCTCTATGCTTCAATGTGTTTAATTAACTGCTCATTCTGTGTATATCAATTGAGTCTGAATAAATAAACCTAAAATGAAAAAAACTTTAATTAAGTCTTCAAAGGAGGATGTTAAAACAAACAAATAAATAAGATCTTTGTGGAAAAACATAGAAAAGCAGAATATTTCTCTAATCACCATTGTCCATTGATGGATAAACAGAAAGTATTTCCTGGTCTTTTGGCTGCAATCTCTTCTTAGAAGAGCTCTCTGTACTTTGTCTACCTGGTAGCAGAGAATCCTACAGCTGGAGATATTTGAGGACCATAACATTGCCTTCCACACCTTCCCCATTGGGACCCAATTCAACATGAAAGTTGTTCCCAGTGCCAGTGAGATCATAGTATTCAATCTGCCAGTTTTCCATAAGGAAGCACTCGCCCCTCTTTTGGGCCAAATTTTAATTCCTTTTTCCACTTGTACATTCCAATGTGCCTTGTTAAGCAGATTCACTATTGTCATTTCTTCCCGATTTTTCTCTCAACATTGGTTGTTTAAATCTTATTTAATAATCTGTCATGTCTTAAAACCATTCCAACTTAATATATAAACCTAGTTATATTGTCTTCACTGAGGTAGGTTGCTCTGTAGATTTACCCATTTTCATGGAAGCTGAAGTCTTAACATTGCATAACACAGAAAACATATTAAATTATAAACAGACACAATGGGTGAGAACTCCTCCGTCCATGCTCCTCTATTGGAAACGTGGCTGTTTGAGGACTGTGTTTAGACTCAGGAGAGCCATGTGTTTCTGATTATCTCCCGTTGAGGCTACACAATGAGAACTACTATTCCTTGGACTGTGACTGGGCTGTTTGCCTTTCAAGTCTTCCTCACTCTCCCTTCAGTTTCCAGGACCGCTCTCTGCAACTTTTACTACCTCAGGAGCGAATATAGCCCAATGTCAATAAGCAAATGTCCTCACTAAATGTATTCTCATCCATTGTGTTTGTATTTGTAAAAATAATCAACAAACTTAACATTTGAAAATGTCTTTAAAATGACTTGTTTAGTCTAAGTTTTGTAGCATCAGGAAGCTAGACCAATTCTTAGGTGCTGACAATTTATTGGAAAACACAATCTCAGGGAGACCATAGCAGAGACAAAATAAAAGAGAAAGAAGGAAAGGTTGAAAATATAGTGTGTGCACTTTCTGGGGTTACATCCAAAGAAGCTGTCTTCAGCTACTGAATCCCAGACAGCAGAGACCAGAGGAGACCCTGATTGCCTCTTCTGTCTTTCATTGGATTGATTGTGTCCATCCATTGTTTCTGGATTCTCAAGGCAGCCATTAGAGGTAGCCAGGGCCTCTGACAGATATATTATTTTGCCAGTACAAATTGTCTGAAATGGCCCCTCCTTTTAAATATGTAGCGTAAGAGTTACAGTCAGTGGCAGTGAGAATGGTGTGTGTGTGTGTGTGTGTGTGTTTGAATGTGTGTGAGAGAGACGGGGGCAGTACAGTGAAAACTGTCCTCAGTTGTATAGTTAGAGTAATGGCATGAGAAACACCTACCAACAGACAGATGAAGCATAGAAACCTTGTGACAGCTGTAATAATGGTGGTAATAATTTCACTTCCTAACAATCCATTGAAAATATCTCCATGGCTCTGCCTCTTGGAAAATGACTTTGCTGTCCTTAAAAAAAAATTTTTGTAATTGTCTCACAGAGAACCTTCCTCTTCAATTAAAAAAACCTTCATTTTGTCTTTTTCTTTCTCTCTTTGGTCCCTTTTAATCATTTACCCATTCATTTTTATTCAATGTGTAAATATTTATTGATGCTAGGTAAGCAATGGGGTACTTGCGACATAGGAATAGAAGCCATTATGAGGCAGAGTAAGTATAATGCTAGATAACTGATAAATTTTTAGATTATTCTTTGAAAGTAATGAGCTGAGGCAGAGAAGAAACTGGAGATTAAAAAAGGTGCAGCAAATGTAAAAACCTACATATGCATATGAAAGAAACCAAATAGCTTAATAAACTGTTATGGTCCATGCATGATTGTGTGTGCACATTTCAGCACGTGTGTGCATGTGTGTAGAAAATCTAATAAGGTCTAGATGTTGATGATGTGACTATACTAAGCTCTCTGAATTCTGACGGTATAGGACAATCCCTGCAGAATGCAAAGATTGGCGTGCATCGATTTATGAGAAAACAGGCTACAAAATGAACTGCAGTAGAATAGAACGGAAGGGAGTCCACTGGGCAGGCTGGTTAAAGAGACCTCTCTTTTGCCAGATCCTCTCTTCCTTGAGCACTCCTAAGCACGTTTTCTTCAGTCTCCTCCAGGACCGGCTCCACAGTTACTCTCCTACTTACAAACAATTTCAGGCTTTTCTATTAGGCCAATAAGCATGCTTAGCAGTGATAACATGGCACCAGGCTTCTTGGCATCAGAGCCCGGAGGAAACAATCTCCCCAATGTTCTTCCTCTTTGTCTAGTTCCTGCTAGTTCCCGTCACAGATACTATAACTGCTTCTCTTGTGTCTACTCCCTGGTCACCTCCACCCATTCCTAGCCTTTGAAATTGGTCCTCTCTACTGAAAACTCTTTCCTGGTTACCCCTGACAAGCAATAATGATCCATGTTCAATCTTCATCCTTCCTCTAGAAGCTTCTCTCATCACTAAACCAACATCTTAGAATCCTGCTATTTAACAGAGTAGCACAGCAGGCATCCTCTATGACCTCTGAATGACTCAGGGTCTCCTTTCAAGGTTTGCTTCTGTCCCTTCCACTTCTGATTATGAAAACAGATTTTCTTCTTTGGGCTTCTGTCTTGTTTTATTCTTTCCCTTGGTGAAAATGTGTCCCTCATCAACTGCATTTCCCATTCCCTACTATATCTTCTAGAAAGGTAATAATGTTATGAATACTTAAATATGCAGAAATTAACAATCCTTTGACATTCCTAGTTAATGAGTAAGACCTGACATCTTCCTACATTCTTCTGGTTATATTAATATATGGTTTGAACCATGAGAATATCTTTGTTACTTCTTGCTTCTTGCCACTCTCTAAACTTATTGACTTGACTCCTGACCAGATTTGAGGCTGGTCACTCAGTGCCATGACTGACTCCAAATTCGAATGTTAATGGTGTTCTTTGCTTCTTTCTTTCTCTTTGTTTTAATCCTTTTAAAAAATAATTAATATTAACCAGGTGGTGATGGTGCATGACTTTAATCCCAGCACTTGGGAGGCAGAGGCAGGCAGATCTTTGTGAGTTCGAGGCCAGCCTGGTCTACAAGAACTAGTTCCAGGACAGGCTCCAAAACCACAGAGGAACCTTGTTTCAACAAACAAACAAACAAAAAAAAATTAACTTAAAAATTCAAATTTTCCATAAAATGTATCCTTTTAAATACTTAAGTATATACAATATATATTTTGTGCCATTTATCAAAGCCCTGCTTGCCGATTGATTCCCAGGCTGTTGCCTGCCCCTTAGCATCTGCCCACACTTAGATTTCCTCTGTGTAGTTTACACACCATCTTTATTTTTTTCTCAGAGACCATGAGGGATATTTACCCCTTTATATTGAGTACTTTAGTAAATGTGACCATAACAGAAGTCCCTTATACCAACTGGTATAAAGTGATATTTCGTATATAGTTCATTTTACTTTTGGGAGTGCCCAGCAACCAGTTCCCAGATGGAGACTTATTCTTACATATAAATGTTAGCTTGACTTGTTTCTAGCCAGTTTTTCTAACTTAAATTATCCCATTTCTCATTAACTACATTTTGCCTCTGGGTTTTTTTCCCCTTTCTTTATCACATATGTATCTTTCTTTCCTTGGGTGGATGACTGGCCCGTTTTCTTGTTCCTCCCTCATCCCTAGATTTCTCCTCCTATTTATTCTCTCTGTCTGCCAGCCCCACCAATTCCCTCTCCTGCCTAGTTATTGGCTGTTCAGTTTTTTATTAGACTAATCATGTGTTTGGAGCAGACAAAGTAACACAGCTTTAAAGAGTTAAACAAATGCAAC
>LOEQ01004710.1:29355-52521 GCA_001685075.1 Bramus lutescens | reverse complement strand
GAGGGACTCGTGTAGACTCATCTCTGCCTGAGAACTACTGGCAGCTGAGTACCAGTGGAGGGAAAGTTGAGGGTTTGGCCTCCAGTAGACTGCCTATGCTCTGCAGGGTAACTCTGCACCCGTAGATACGGGGAGAGTTAATTCTACTCTCAAGCTTATAAAGAAAAAGAGAAGAAAAGAGGACATGAAGTTGTGAGGAGGATGTGGGGGAGGTCTGGGGGGAGTTGGAGCAGGGCAAAGGGGTGGGTATGATCAAAATGCATCGTATATATGTATGAAAATTTCAAAGAAAAGATAAAATAAATTCAAACAGCATCAAAAGGAAGAAAAGAATGAAGAGGGGAAGGGAGGAAGGAAGGAAATAAGAAGTTACTTATAGAAAAGAAACACCGAAAGTGGAGACAGTGGGAGGGGGGCTCTGCTCCTCCCGTTTTAATAGTGCATACTTGTTCTCAAACACCAGTGTGCAGGGGCTGGACAGCGGTAGTTAAGAGCCCATTGCAGTCTTGGAGAAGACCGAGGTTTAGTTCTAGGCACCCACATGGCAGCTCAAAACCACCTGTAATTCCAGTTCCAGGGGATTTAATGTCCTTTGTTGTCATTCACAGACACAAGCTATACATGTGGTACACATACATATATATATAGGGAAACACATATGCACATAAAAATGTCTACATATCACAACAGTTGTGTGGGTGACCAGCCACTCTCTGATTGGATTTAAAGCCTATTCCTTGAGAAAGGACTTGGGCCACTTGCTTGGATAGGCAAGAACCTAAGAATGGATAGACCATGGACCTGTAGGAAAACCAAATGGCATTCTGCTAAAGGAACATAGAAAAAAGATTATTCCTAATAATATTATGATATACCCTGAGTTCAGTGTCTTGCTCCGCCATTGTCAGAGAAGAAGCTTCCCTTCGCAGTAGGTGGGAACTAACACAGGGACCCACATCCAGACAATGTGCAGAAAGTGAGAGATTTTGAACATTCTGTCTTAAATGGGACATCTTCATCCAAATCCTTCCCTTAGGGCTCAGGAAGTTATGCAGAAAAGGAGGTAAAAAAAAGCTGTAAGAGCCAGTGGAGGGGATGGATTACTACAGGGAGACAATGTCCTCCAGGCCCATCTGGATTACTGCACCTATGAAGTCTGCAGCAACAAAAACAGGGCCTGCACAGGTTCAAAATAGAACGGGTCCCAGCACAGACAGGGAGAAGTGGACCAGGGCTCCTACCCCAACCAAGAAGCTAGCTGCAGTTGGCATCGGCCTGCAAAGAAAAAAATTAGTTTTCTCCATTGGAGTCTTAATGCATATATAAACCATACGTAAGGACCCAATGCCCAGTAGTAGAAGGTTAACACAGAACTAACTCAATGGTATTTATGTAGACTTTCTGTCTCATGTTGCTTCGTTTGGACATTTTTGGAGTTTTGTATTTATGTTATGATTTCTGACTTTGAATTTTTATATGTTTTATTTACCTATCTGTGTTTCTTCATCTTTCTTTCTTTCTTGTTTGGAATTTTGCTTGTTTGGTTTCCTGTTTCTTTTCTAAAGAAAAGAAGAAAGAGCATAGATTTTGGTGGGTGGAGAGGTGGGGGGATCTGGGAGGGGTTGGGGGAGGGAAATCCATAATCAGAATACAATCTGTGAAAAAATTTGAATAAAAAAGAAAAAAGGTACATAATAATTTAATAAAAGTGGACTTCTATTTGAATAAAAAAGATAGTGATCCTTATAAAAGAAAACAAAGCAAGGATATACATATAGAGTCATTATTAGAGCACTTTTAATGATAACGACCAAACCTAATCAGCTTACAGAATTCCTAATATAAAAGAACTGCTACAATACAATAACTAAAATTTATGTATGTTATAGCACCATTCAACGTCAGAACATCTTGTTATTGGACATGTTCATATTAAAACTTCATTTTCCTTCCCACACAAGCTCTAGAGGTGGGATTTGTTCTTTCAGCAATGCAGACAAGCTTGCACGTGCACAGATTAAGAATCTTGACCCGGTATGTAAAGAAAGCAAATAGCAGAGCCAGAACTCATGTTCATGTTTCTGATGATCAGTCTATCTCTCCGTCTGCAATCCGTGGCTCCATCAGACACTCCCAGGACGTTATTACAATATCGTCCCTTCGCTTCACCTAAGGTGGTATAAAGATTTCAGATTTTGAAGTCTTTCCAGCAAAAATAATGTGCTCATCTATAAAAAGGCTCTCAGATAGTCTAGCAAAGTGATTTCTGAGGAAGAACTTGGCAAATCTCTCAATAAGAAAGGAAGGCAGATAATTCTGGTCAGCAGGGTCCTAAGCCTGAAGGTAAGCGGTAGCAGAGAAGAGACTACATGCATGATTCCACTGAAGATTCAAAGACGACTTGAAAACTGAAGATGTAATCACAAGTGCTTATTTCTCAAAGTGCTGCTTCCCACATTTAGAATCCTACACTTGTTGGTGCGGTTGACTAACTCTTCACAGAGTTTCTGTTTCCCTGACGTAGTAGTGCACCTGTCATTGGACTAGCTCAAACTGTCCCTGCCCTTTGGTATTGGGCCACTCTGCTGATACAGTGGGTTATAAATATTACAGGGACAAGAGCAATTTATACTACAGAATACCGCAACATAGTTTTACTGACGATCTCATTTCCTTTATTTGCTAGAGTCTCAGAAGTGAATTAGGATTTTAGGTCAAGTTATAGGGGTTTTAAGAAAACACAGCCAGCACTTCTACATTGTTTAAAATGTGTCCAATGCTAAGACATGCTGGAGGAAGTTGTACTGCTCTTGATTAAGCTGATGTTGGTTCACTGAGAAAGAGGAGTGGTGGCTTTCAAAATGCACACGATTGAACATTTGAAGCTACTCTCTGCTCATGTCTGAGCCCTCCTGTCCTTGAGCAGGCTAAAGAGAAGCATTCTGTGGTTACAGGACACATAATGAAAGAAGGGACATTCTGAGTCCTTGTATTTCGCTTGAGTGTCACTGATATATTTGGAAGCATCTGTCTTCCCCTTTCGCCCAGACGCCTGTTTGTTTACTTTGGCCTGGCAAGGGCCACACTTTCCCTACAATCCCACGTCTATCAAATGAAACATGGTCAGTTCCAGACACTGCTTGTAAGTCGGCTGCTCAATTACATTTTCTCAGGAATCATGTTGGTTTGCAGATAAGTTCTTAGAGTTTAATTAGTGCTCTGGTTAATTTTTGTCAGCCTGACACAAACTAGAGTTATTTGGGAAGAGGTAAATTTGAGTGAGATGATGCCTCTACCGGACTGACCTGTAAACAAGTCTGTGGGGTCATTTTCTTGATTCATAGATAAAGTGAAGAGCTCAGCCCACTGTGGGCACTGTGACCCCAGTCAGGTGGCTCAGTAAGCAGTGTTTCCTCGTGGTCTCAGTTGTAGTTAGTGCTTCTAGGTTCCTGCCTTGTTGTCTATAATCCAAATAAACATTTTCTTTCCCAAATTGGTTTTGGTTAGTGTTTTTTGACATTAATAGTGGGCAAACTATGCCATAATTTCTTCATCTCTAAAGCACAATATTCCTTAGCGTGGAGGAATCATTGCTTTACTATGCTTTTCCCAAAGCACCACGCATAGAAGGTGATTATGTTCTGTTGCTCCCAGCTACAGGCATCACACTTGCATGTGGCACACATAGCTCAAACTCTGAACATTTTCTTGGCTCCTTGCTCTTTACGATACATTATTATTTTAAAAACGCAGACATGGTACCTGCTATGTGAAAAGCATGGCTGTAAATACTTTGCAAGTCTTAACCCTTTCACCTTAGTAGCTCTCTTAGAAGAAAGATGCTGTCAAGGATCACATAGTGCTAGAAAGAGTAAGTGACTAGTTTGTATTCTGCTCTTCACTAGGCATGGTCTATACATTTGCAGACAGCGAGAGTATGCAGCTAAGTTGTCAGTGTCTCTTTCTTCTCCTCCCTCTACCATCTTAACCCCACTTACGCCTCCCCCGGTCTTCATTTTCTTCCTTCTCTTCTTGGGCACTTTTCACTGCGTACTTTGATTGATGTCAGTTTGATACAAATTATAGCCAAGGGAGAGGAGGAATCCTCAACTGGGAAATGCCTCCCATAAGACTGAGCCTTAAGCAAGCCTGTAGGGCATTTTCTTAATTAATGATTGATGTGGGTGGCTCAACCCCTTGGGCTTGTTGTCCTGGGTTCTATGCGAAAGCAAACTGAGCCCCTCCAGGGCCTCTGCATCAGCTTCTGGCTCCAGGTTCCTTCCTTATTAGAGTTCTTGTTCTGACTTCTGTCGATAATGGAAGAATAAGCCAAATAAAGCCGCTTGTTGGCCATATTGCTTTGATCAAGGTGTTTCATCACATAGATAAAAATCATAACTAAGACACTGGTAAAGATATGTATCACAATTAAAATTTTCCAAGATAGATAGTGATTGAATGTTTTGGGATGGTTTGGAGTTTTATGATGAATGAGATGATAAAGACTTTATAGGCAGAAGGTCTCTGTATGCTATATAGAGAGAGCAAGTGGTACAAAAAGAGCAGGATGGAAGCCGGGTATGGAAATAACTGGGCTATGTGACCAGTGACGGACGGTAGCTTCTCACAGTCTTGTGGCGCTTGCCAAAAAGGTAGATTTGGGGACTGGAGAGATGCCTCAGCGGTTAACAGCGACTGCTGCTCTTCCAGAAGACCGGAGTTTGGCTCTCAGCCCCCTGAGTCTCCAGCTGCAGGAGACCAGATACTCTTTCCTGGCCTCCACAGGCACTACACATAACCACACACATCCACACATATGCATACACAAAATCAAGAAGAAAATCTTTTGAAAACAGAAGTGAAGTCAACCTAATCAGTTAATGGAAATAGTGTTTTAAAAATTAAATACTGAAAACCATGGGCATCTTATGCTTCTGGCCCACTAAGTGGACAAGCTCCTGGATAGCTGTCAATCAAAGTGATTTCCCCTCTTTTCCAGCACCCTGCTGTCACCTCCTCTTCTTTGGCCTCTTATATCTCTTGCATGACCATTGTCCAATCTCATCACCTTCAACAATAAACCAAAAATACTCAGTATCTGCCATTAAGATATTACAAATGAATTTAAATTTCTGCCACTTTCTTTGTGTGTATTAAAAAAACTCCCTTTATTTGTGGAATAACCTAAGCACTGTAGTGAGAAAGAAGAATATCTATGTGGGGTAACAACAAGCTGCTATGGGAAGAACCCTGAATTATTAAGTTTCAGCAACCCTTGTTGGCTCATACTTAAGACTCTTCATGACTCCTGAAGATGCCTTCAAGCTTTGATCTATCGTAATTGAGAAAAATGACAGAGTAGTGGTCATTTTGTTGCCATCACTGCAACAAAATGCCAAACAAAATAAACTTACTTTAACTTACAGTTTTGGAGGTAGGGTCCATTATTGTTGGGAAGGCATGACAGCAGGGGCATGAAATAGCGAGTCACATTGTGTATTGTGACAGGACAACAGAGAGAAATAAATACTGACAATCAGCTTGCTTTCTCATACACAGTTTCAAAGTCACAGCCAACAGAATGATGCTGACAGCCCCAGGTTGAGGCTTCCCACCTCAGCTAAGTCAGTTTAGTAGCACCCTTACATTTGTGCCCAGAGGTTTGAGTACCGTGTGATTCTAGATTCTGTCAAGTTGGCAATCAATATTCAACATCACAGACAACACTGGCAGCCTTTCTTCTCTGAGTCTTTTCAACAGTGCCCTCCACCCATCCTGAGTCCAGGTCCTATACCATGTTTGCCTAAATCTGATGAAAGGTAGCATGGTTGGGACTCCTTTGATGATAGTCATTACTGGTAACTTATGTTTACAGCTGTCTTGTCTTCCTAGGCAGCCATTCCCCCAAAGGAGCTGTGTGTTTTTAAACATTCGTCTTTCCACAGCAGCGAGAGTTACTCAGTTGACCTTCTGTGCTTGCCTGAGATCGTCGTCGTTCTTGTCAGCAACTAGAGAGTTGCCATGTTTCATTCCTAGAGGAAATGGGAAGGATAACTTTCCGAATGGCCTTGGTGTGCATTGATGATGCCTTTCAATGGGAACTGCTACGTTTTCACCTTGGATTTTTGTTCCTTATTTCTTTCCTTAGATTGAAGAATCAATCGAGACACACTTTGGCCGTCGCAGCAGAAGGGCTGTCCTCTTCAGGCCTCCTTTGTATGGCGGAGCTGAGCTTCAGACCCTCCAGTACCTCCTCCATCAGCATGGCTACAGTGTTGTCACTGTTGAAGAAAGACTTGGTGCTGGCCTAGGTCTGGAGCTGCTGGACCAAGGTCAGAATAATAAGTAGCTCTTAGAGTTACTTGACACATGAACACGTTCTAGAACATGCTGCTAATTTTCTCCCTCTAAAACCATTTCACAATACAAGGTTTTATTCATGGCCAAACATCTCATAAATTACACATGTAGGTTCTTTGTTTCTTTTTATTACCTTCTCTCAATTTCCTTTAGTAATATCTCTTTATTCTTGAAATTATTCTGTTTGTATTTCAGTAGCATTTTGGAGTCACTTAGTTCATATTTAAATGCTACATTAAAAATGTTTATGTTTTTGTGTGTGAATACATATTCTGCCTAGCACCGAAATGTTCCATATTTTAAGAAAATTGCCACTTCATTTGATGGCAAGTAGAATGTGCTAGAAATTTTTTTGCCAAGCCAGTCAAAATGGGATTCACAGATGTTCTAAATATGAACATAAGGACATTTATTATACATGCCATTAGTGATCAAGTATTTTCATTTCTATAATTTGAATAGAAAAATAGGAGATAGGTTGTGAAATAAATTATTTGAAAGAAAACTGAGTACATGATGAAAGGTTGAGAGACCAAAATGAGTAGCAGCTACTACCTCTCCAACAGCTGAACTCAGGGCAGGTCCCGCGCTACACTCTGTATTCACGACCTTATTTAATAGTCTCTGTCACAGCCTGACTAAAATTAGGAAACACAAGTTCTCTTCACATTCCAAGAAAGGAAACTGAGTCTTTGTGGGAAGAAATACCCATTATGCTGTGAGGGAAGGATGAAAGGGAGGTCTGGAGCTCCCCCCTCATTTCTTGTGTTCTTCATTGTCCCTCTGCTGCCTTAGTCTCTTGTGGTTTGTTATCCTGCAGTGAACTCGTGGGAGAGACAACGATGCAGACTGTGCAGTCAGCATAAGCTGCATAAGTCACGTTTTCTTTTTTAAGATTGCACAATAGAGCCATCCCTCAGTACCCACAAAGGGCTGGCTCTGGGACTCCCTGCAGGTACCCAAGTCCCGTTTATGAAATAGTGTAGTCTCTACAAATAACTCCCCCCACACACATATTTTGAATCATTTCTAGATAATTTAAARTATCTAGTACAACACAAATATAGCACACATCGTTATTATGCATAGGGTATTATTCAGGGAATAATGACAATAAAACACTCTTCACTTTTAATGCACGTGTGAGAACTAAAATATTTGCCAAGGTAGAATTTGGGAAAGTAGGACCTGAAATATGGACAGGTTGTGTGTGCATCTATTTTCTTTTCTTTATTTCCACAAGAAAGAGGAAAGAAACAATTTGAGTTAACTGCTTTTTCTCAATGGTGGTTTTCTTTGGGAGGGAATAGTCAGGCTCTGGGGCCCCAATGTAGTGAGGTTTCCTTTTGCTGGCTATGTAGGTGAAAAAAACTGCAAAGATGTTTCTGAGAAGGGTAGATGATGCCTGGACTCGATCACCCTTCATACTTGGCTGGTGAAACTTTTGGGGAATAGAATCCATGACAATCATTTGACGAGAAGGGAGACAACCTTAAGGTATTTAGAGTATTGTTTGTAAGACAGACCTCTGTGGATGCAGTATCCTGGTCTCTGTTCTGTAGGAATAGCTTAGAAGTCTAAACCAGTGGACCTCTGCCTACACAGAAGAAAAACATATAGGAATGTGTAAGCCCTGGAATGTCAATAAGAGCTGACAACAAAGATGGTGAATGCTTTTGAGTTTTGTTGGATTTAATTCTATGACGAGGGGACAAGCTAAAGTTGTGGAGCATTTGGCAATGGCATCATCAGAACTTCATTAGAATAGGAGTTGGATAAAGGAAATATAAAGAATGCTTAGCATCTCTCATCCCACACTGAGTGTAGTGATTTCATTGCCTGCTCGCTGTGTGTCCAGCATTCCCAAGATCAATCCAGGTGTTCCTCATGACTGCTACTGTGATCAAAAATCCCCGTATCCAACTACGTCTCGATGATGCCCTTCACTTAAGTGTGCATGCAGTGTGGAGTATCTGTGCACTCCACCTTCAATTCAACTTTCATTTTCTCCAGCTGCAAAACAGATGGATTGCATCACCTCTTCTCTTGATGTCTGTGGGCCAGTCTGACACAGAAGAGGGAGGATTACTTTGCGGCTTCCAAGTCGTACGAAAGTGCAAAGGCTGCTTGAAGCAATAGAACCTGGCAGCCTGAGGAGCTGCTGGTCCCATGGACCAGAGATAACTGTGTAATGTCACTAGCATTTGTCACATAGCTGGGGATTCAGTTCCCTTTCCAGCCCCCCCTCCAGCTTTGAAACATCTTCCAGCTCAATTTAGCATTTTTTTTCCTCAGTAACCTATTGCCTCCAGCAATAGGAGCAATTTCACAAATGGTAGAGTTGATTTTTAATTTTTTTTTCGTTGTGGAGCACTGTGGAGAGAACACCTGAAGTAAAACAGCCCTCTGATTCTAATCTAACATATATCATATATGGAATTAAAAAAGAAATCGTAGCTTATTCTATATGACCACCAATTTAACCTATAAGTTATGTTTGAATTGTACATGCTACAGACATGCCTTTCAGAGTAGGATTCTCATAGTTCCTTTGCTGGCACCTGGTTTACTGCCTCATGACTTTACTTGGTGTGCATCGGCAGAGAAGAGAAGGAAGCCACATGGATGGCTGTGAACTTAGGCCCCCAGGCTGAGCAGCTCGCAAATGAAAACAGTTCAGGAGGACCTGGAGTCCTATCCTGCGCGCCTTTTATTTTCCCATTGCACTTTCTTCCTGGTTCTAACTTGCAAACTGAAAATGTGACATTAGAGCCACAGTAGATGCTGCCACCAATGCTGCAGAGGGCACAGGAGCAGGGCTGATGTGTTGATAAAATGCATTCGTGGGCAAAGGAAAGTAAGTAAGAGACCTATTTTCCTTTTTTTTTAAAAAAAAAGAAAAACAAACTTTTTACCTCTTCTCTCTTGTCCTGACTTCACCCCAGTCACTCTGCTGACCTCTCTTTCTGTGCTGTTTCTAGCTTATAGCCATTTTTTAGAAGCCTTCATAGGTTGATAAAATTAATAAAAGTAAAAAAAAATAGATATATAAAGGGTCATGAGCCAGACAGGCAACATTCTACTCTTTAAAGGTAATCTGTGCTGGGAGAATGACTTCAGTTTTGTTGTTGTTGTTTTAGTTTGCCTGCGTGTCTGTCTGTGTCACACTTGTATGAATGTGGTGAGTGTGAATGACCTTACGGGTTACAAGATGCATCAGATCTCCTAGAACAGAAGTCACAGACTTCTGTGAGCTCCATATGTGTGCTGGGAGCAGACGCCCCATCCTTTGGAAGAGCAGCCAGTGCTCTTGACCACTGAGTCATCTTTCCAGCCCCTGGGTTTTGTACCTTACTTGTTTGTGGGCTTCATTTTTAATTCTATTTCTTAATGAACACCATTTGAAATGAAAAGCTGGCCATTTCAGTTCCTAAATTATGATATGAACATTATGGATCCTCACTCCCTAGGGGTTAATTCCATGCTAAGGGCGTATGATAAGTTGATGACACCATTGCCTAAGAATATGGGTTCTTTCATATTAATACGAGTGTAAGTCATTTCTGCTCTGGGTCTCTGCTAAAGGCATTTGTAATATTTACTTCTAAGTAGCAGATGAAATGAATTTAATCACTTTCTCTAGTACCATTTGAGAAGAGACAAATGAAAGTCTTGCCAACATTTTATCTCATTCACAGCTTTGAAATGAGGCCCGAATCGTATATGCTAAGAACATAAACATGAAATTCTTCCATGCAGCCACGTTAGGGACCCTGAGCTAAGGGATAGGTGATGGGCTCAAAAATCAGCAATTCTCCATATTAATTTCAAAAATGAAACTACACAAAAGCCTGCCTCCTTCTGCACATTGTACTGCTTATAATTTAACAGCATAGGTGTTTATAGTCATTACTTCATCTTTACACTGGTTTTGAGAACAGCACAAGGACAATGGTCCTTTTAGAGCTAAGCTTACAAAATGTCACAGATTGAAAGCCTATTTTCATGGCCTTCCAATGCCTTGCTTTTGAAAAATTATATGCGTTCAGGGGATCATATAATTCTCTAAAGAAAAGAGGGAGGTACTACCCATTTACTCTCTTTCACAGCATGCTGGACTATTTAGGAAATCAGTAAAAATGTGGCCCAAGAGACTCTGACTCACAGTAGTTTCTGTCGTGGGTCAGAATTGCGCATGTGAACTTGAAGAGCGGTGCGTACGCAGCCCCTTCTCAACTTTCTAATCCATCTCAAACTTTTCCACTCTGTGTGTTACAGACTGAAGCTGATATCAAAGCCCTGGAACTGGAATAACAATTATGCTTTCTTATTTTATGGTTTTTGTATGGAATATTTTCTGAAGAAATACAAAAAGGGAAAGGCCTTGCTTTGCAGGATTGCTTAAATCTGGCCATTCAGAAAGAATTCTATGGATTTCAGCAAAGCATATAACAACACAACTACCAAAATGGAGATATGAGATTAGGACTCATATTGGATATTCCTTCTTAGCTCCAATAATGTGGGCTAAGCTTTGCTTTTAAACCACCAAAGGTCTAGAGCAACAACTGAAAGTTTTACTCTCAGGAAGAGAGGAGCAAATGTTAATTACAGCCACTCCTTCCAGCTTCCCACACAACCGAGTAGTGTGTGTGTATAACACATATTACATTATTGTATTTATGTTGCATAATATCTATATGGGAATATTACACAGACAACTGTAAGTAGTGCAATGACTCAAGAGCTGGGGAAACATTTCTATTGCAAAGTAAACTGCATATTTTGGTTCTTTCAGAACCCTCTAGAATGGGCTGGAGTAGCCCAGGTAAGTGAGCTACTGTGAAGCCATTGCTATGAGAGGCTGTGGGACGTATGATAAGTACTGCTCAGCATTTGTATTGTCATTGAATGTGACATGTCATGTTCTGAAGAGCAAGACAGTTACCCAAATGTCATCTTGGGAACCACTGATAAAAGACTCAGTTTATAGGGTAAGAGATACCATCACTAATTAATAATCACAATAAAAACTGTAGTATAGAAGATACAAGACTGCTTCCTTCTCTTTCATGCCTACTTTTCCGTCTTTTCTTCCTTCCCTCCTTTCTTCCTTCTTTTCTTTCTCTACTTTTTAAATGTCACAAAAATTCTTTCGCTTAAGCTTCCTGAGTGCTGGGGTTATAGGCATGAGCTACCATAGCCTACTTGTTTAATATTTTAAGTTATATGGACTTGTTTTTTTTTCAAACTAGTCGTCTAGACATATTTCAGAGTCAATCTTGTGTGTGTGTGCGTGTGTGTATGTGTGTGTTGTGTTCAGACTTTATCTTTGAAAGTTTTATTTCATGGCCCAAGCTTGTATAGAAAGAAGGGCCCTTGCAGATGTTTCTTTAGCATCTCACTCTTCTGATCTTCATCTGAAAACTTCATGGTTGAAAAAATTACTCAAAATGTTCTTTACTCTTTGTATTGAAAATGAATAAATAAGGTAGCTGAGATCTCAGTTATCTGCAAGTGTTGGCTTAGTTTCTTCTCCTATTGCTGTGACAAGTACTTCCACAGAAGCAGTCTGGGAGGAAGTGCTAATCTTCACTGGTCACTCGAGGTACATCTGTTGTTTCAGGGAAGTCAGGTGGTGGGAGCGTGATGCAGCTGCTCACAGGGCAGCCACCATCAGGAAGCAGAGATGGAAGGATGCCGCTGCAGCTCAGCTTCCTCTCTCCACTCTCAGAGCCCAGGATCCCAGCCAGGGAATGGCATCACCCACAGTGGGCAACTCTTCCACATCAATTCACCCCCACAGGCATACTCATAGGCTGGTCCCCTAGATGATACTACATCCTATCTAGTTGATAATTAATATTAACCATCCCAAACCCTAACAGCTTTACCACCAAAACTGCTTCCGTGGAGGAGTGATGGACTTTGGTGATGGAAAACGTAAGCTTTAGAGAAAGTTAGAAGCACAGTTGTGGTCTCTAGGCTTATCTTAACATTCTTAATGCACATATAAACTTGGGTGAGACTCATTTACATCATATTCAAATTGATACTTTGAGAATAGTATATAGTAAGTCTCTAGGCATAGTAGATAATATTGTGTGATCCAGTCACAGAGAGGAGAACACGATGTTCCTCTGTGTGGAGGTAGGTTTGAAGTGGGACCTAATATAAGGGCTTGCTGCTGGCGTCACTTAGGGCTAATGGAACAGTATAGATGTTCTTCAATTTGGAAGCCCTCAAACTACATGTTCTCATGAGATAGTCTGGGCTGTAAACATGAAGTTTAGATATATTTTCTTAGAATACCCTAAGCTCATATTTACATCTGGAAGCTCCCCAAATTCATCAATTATCTCTTTCTGCTTATCACTTACAATCATTCCTTCCACATCGAGATAAATATGTATTGACTATAGAAATAAGTGAAGATAGAAAATACATCAATCTTTAGGCTTCAAGACTAGATATCTCATGAAATATTTCTTACAATTTAGTTTGTAAAATATTTATTATTTATTTTGATTTTGTTTTTGAGATAGGGTCTCATACACAGTTTAGGCTGGCCCAGAACTCAGTATATAACCCAGGCTAGTCTCAAACCAACATGCCTACCTTAGTTTTCTGCTATTACAGGCATGTGTTCTACACTTGGATTAGCTGTTTATTCTTATATAACTTTAGAAGAATACTGATATTCTACTTGCGGGCTATTCTGGTGTATGACAACAATAGCACAGGTCTAGCAATGGCAACCATAGAACTGGTACTGTATACACCATCTAAGTCTAGACCTAAAACTACTGTACTCTTTGGGCAGGGAGTTTTCAAGGGTCTCTTGTCATCTTTGCCTGGTGCTTTTTCACAGAGGTTAGATGAATTCAAACGTACTTAGATGCAGGTATCCTAAATTTTGGACAGGTAAATGGACAATATAAACTCAAGCAGAGAGGCCAGGGTGTTTGTAGAGGCCACATACTTAGATATGATGGTTAATTCTCTGAGTGCTTACTAGTGTGTAAAACAAGGTAGCAAACAGTATTGCCTAAATATGTTTTCTACTGAAGAGAATGTGAAAATGAGCATATGGCTTTTGATTTTGTAAATCTAGAAAGCAACAAGAATAAGTGGTCCAAGCCTCCCTCTTGTCCCCAGGGCCTGGCTGTGTCCTCTTTTCCATCCTTTCCTGGAGTGAAGTAAAGGGCTCATTGTGTGCTGTTCTACTCGGTCCTTCAAAAGACATATTTTATGAGCTAGGATTTTTGTAGTGTGTCTCTCACTCAAGCAAAAGACAGAGGCACCATCAAATCCTTCATTTTCGTACCGTCCATGTGCTGTTTAGTAAATCACAGTCTTAATTCACAGAATGGTACAGTGGTCTAAAAGAGAATAGATATTTTCTCCAAGTTATTGACCTGCTTCCAGGGTGGACTCCAAGTAATATGTCAAAAGAGTCTAGCAGAATGTATTTTTGTCAAGTCAGAATTATTTATGGATCTTTGGAGAAGACAAACTTTTCCAGCTGCAGCAGAAATCAGAGTGCAACAAGAATCAGAAAAAAAATAATGGAATATTTCAATGCCAAAGACTGTTTCTGAGAGACCCTCATGTAGCCAAACCAATATTTTTGCATTCCCATTTTTAATGGAAGACTGTAATGCAAGGCTTACTTGTAGTAAATTTTATCCAAGTCAGAATTGTCCTCATGAAAAAGTCCATCTCTCAAAGTCGGAAAGTTGGGGTAGAACAGAAGCAAGTCTGCAATGCAGTTGAGCTGCATTGTGTAGGAAGACTAGTAAATGATTGTTTTCCAGCTTATGACACAGTAACACACACACACACACACGAGATAGAAAGAAAGCAAACTTTAAACGTCTTGTTATTAGGGCACATTTCTTTAGTCTTAGCTTCAATATGGCGTTGTATGAACAGGTGAGAAAAATGAAGCAAAGAAAGGGATGGAAAAATCACTCATCTGGCTCCAACGGGGCTGGTCCCCTTTGAGTGTTTGCGCATATGTATCTCAGGTGCTTCCCCAGATAACTTAAAGCTTGAGAGTCTAATGAACTTCTCATTCCTTCCCTCCCCCATCCCCCACCTGCACCCTGATGTCCTTCTGACTTTAATTTGCTCTGTAACTATTAAGCAAGAAGACAAGTGAGCAAAGGTCACATTTTAAAAGGTGCAGAATGTTTTGCCTGGTCGGTGTTCCACGTAGAACACCTCACATGCATTTTTTTTATTATGTGAGTAATGGGCTCAGGGTAGTATCGGAAGTGCTTCTGAACGTTAGCTAATCAAAGCAGGGCTTTAAAAAACGGAAGAAAGAAATTGAATCAAAGAAACCTATAAAGCTATGCTGTTCTATTTTATTGTATTATGACACTTAGTAATTGTGAGTCCGGGTTTATTGTTATGTTCCTCAGAGCATATGGAAATACTGATGTATTTACGAGCAAACAGAATTTGTTCTTTAATTGGCACAGTGGAGCACAAGAAAATTGTTTATATACCCTTAACTGCATTGACTTGTTTATACTATAACTCAAGTTCAATTTACTTTAATGCTGCAGAAATCTTTCTTATTTGTAAAAGCTGGGCTTGGAGTGACCTCCTGTTCTTATGTTTCCTTTACCCTCTACGGTACAAAGGAAACAAAAGCCAGGGTCTATCACCCCCTTTCTCTCTTTGTAAAAGCACAGTCAAAATTAAACTGCTTCCTTAAGTGAATTCATTCTTGAAAAGAAAATAGCAACCAGATGTTTACTGACATCGTAGTGTTTCTCCCTTAAGCCTAGCCTCTTTGTAATTGTTTGGTCTTCATAGAAACCAGATTGGGTATGTGACTTTTCCAAAGCTGGGAACTATTTAATAATGCTTTGAAGATATTTTCTCTAAACCATTTCGTTCAATGTACTTCCCTTCTACCTATAGGTTATTTTTGTTTCTTTTAAGATGCATCATTGAACTTTTTATAAATAATTTATTTCAAAGCATTATTCTTTTCATATAGTTAGTATGAAAGATTTAGAAACAATAAGTTAAATACTTTGTTTGGTTTTGCCCTAGACTAAGCTGCTTTAAATGGCAGATCTAATTTTCGAAAATAAATAGAATCCATATATGTTTATATTGGGAAGACTCCCAGAAAGAAAAACAAAGTGTCATCTGGGATCTTTCAAGGGACAGTGTTTATGCATTAGCTGATGCGGACAATGGGAGTCCAAGTAATGTGTGTGCCCGCTTCACTAACGAGGATGCACTAACTACTTCATCAGTGATTAGAATTCTGAAATATTTGAACTACTTTTTTTTTTCAATTTAGGAGTTTGGCAACATCAGATGGTATTCCCAGGGCTACCTAATAATATTTGTAACATTTTTACTTTCTAATCTCAGTATCATAAAATTGTTGAAACTGCTTAAATCACTCTCCTTTTAGACACCCCTTCTGCAAATTAAGATCACTCCTCAATGTCCTTCCAAAGTGTTCGTCTTTTCTAGCTGAAGAGCTCTAGAGAAAGTCTCTGTTGCTGTCCAGGCTACAGTAAAGGAAACAGAGTTGTGGGCAAGTGATGTCTTCTCTTTGGTGAGTGATCCCATCAAGGTTGGCACTTGAGCTGGCTTTTCACCATACCCACAGCCTGAAAGCAGAAAACATCAACCAGAAAGTTCCACTGGATATGAAAATCCAGACACTGTCTTCATCAGTTGTTTTTGGTAGAAGGACAGATTTTAGTGCACAATATCAAGCATATATTAAATTTTATATCATTAATTTTAAATCATGAAATTAAGCATTGATGCAAATTCACTGAGACAATTTCTCAGTTTTCTTAATATTATCCTAAAAGTGCCAAATCTGGTGAGTTATGATGGATTGAAGACCATCTTTGCCCTGGGGAGGGACTAGCTGGCAGACATTTTGTTAATTTTATTAATCTTTTACTCTTTGACTTGTTTGTGCCATTTTAGCTTGTTTCTTCCAATTTATTTTAGTGTTGTGTATATGCATATGCTTTTACAGCTGTGCACTTGATATTAGATAACCAATTAAGGTTTTGCACCTGCAGAACACTAATTCTCCTTCTATCAGTAAGTACTCATCATCTAAGTTTGCTACCCCATGAGATTTTTTTCCTACCTATGTGGGCAAATCAGTTGGTGTTATTATTGTTCGGGTTTCATTTAGGCAGTCATATTGTTGAGATTTCATGGCTATGGCTTCCCTAACATATCTAGAAGATACAATTTCTGCCAGGTGGTGGTGGTACATGACTTTCATCTCAGCACTCAGGAGGCAGAGGCAGGTCGATCTCTGAGAGTTCACGGCCAGCCTGGTCTACAAGAGCAAGTTCCAGAACAGGCTTCCAAACTGCAGAGAAACCCTATCTAAATAAATAAATAAATAAATAAATAAATAAATAAATAAATAAATACAAACAAACAAACAATTTCACAGTGGACTTCCTGGCCCTCTGGACCTTTCACTCTTCCAAGATGTTCCCTGAACCCTACTTAGATGTGAAGTTCTGTTGTAGATGGTATCACTTAGGGTTGGACACCTCATGGTAAGTTGTGATCTGAATTTAAATAGTAGTCGGGGGACTCTAAGAGACTCCCCAAACAGTGTAATTTATTGCTGATTCTCTTGGTTACCTTCTAAAAGATTAAAGTAACTCCCACTGTTGAAGACACCTCATACTTTAGACACAGGAACCAGAGGATTCAAGCTAGAACTGACCTGAAATTCTGCTCCCCGAGGATTAGCTTTCCCAGTACTGTAAGCAGCTCTGTAAGCTGCTGAGGTAGAAACGCAATCAATAATCTGTAATACTTATGAACCAAACTCTCATTCCTGTGAACCTCGGCACCGACCAGCACAGCAAGATATCCTTCACAGTGCAGTAGCTGCACTTCTGTCATGGCAGTGACCAAGAGCTGTCTAATTGGGCTTAAACCCACTAAACAGGAGAGAGATAACGCCTGGTGCTATAGGTGTAGCCTGCTAGCTATGACTAATGAGGTCACGGAACGTAAAGGAGAACCGACTACTGCCACTCTGATAAGCAGTGTAATTCCTAACTACATTCTAAATATTTACCCGTATCCTCATAATAACTTTAGCTCTCACTACCACCCCCACCCCCATCAATGGTGCTTTTTATTTTTGGAGAAAGCAGAGACTGCTACCGAAAGTTACAACCGTTTCTTCTATCTTTTAAACACTCGCTTCTTTGTATTCTTCCTTCAAATATAGGTATTCTCCAAGACATTTATCTGGACCATTCTTTTTACTTTTTGTCTTAATATCCCATCATTTTTCTACTTTGTAATCTCAATAATTTACCTATTAAATCCTAATCTGCCTTCTGTAGGCAGGCCTTTGAGAGGCAGACAGTTCTCGGTGTCTATCAGACATTGTTTATTTTACCTTGCCTGGGCATATGTGACACAAAATGGACTATTTTGCTACCAATATCTGCTGTTCTTGTCTGAAATTTTTCTGCACTTAGTTTCTATGTTCCATCTCCCTCTTAGGGTCTACAGGTCAATGTCAGGCTCTATCCTCCCTCTACAGCACACATCAGTCACTGATTCCTGTATGGTGTGCCTCTGCCAGGGCTCCACCTTCCTGCAGTTGCTTTGGTACTCCCTGTGTGTGCCTCTTTATTCGTAAAGTGAAAACCCTATTTCCTAACTTGGCATACAGGGATTTTAAACCAGGGTGTCTGATGCTTCCATCCCTGCTATACCCAGCCTGTTCACACCTTTAAATAATTTAAGGAAATTAAAAATTATTTTAAACCAATGCTCAAGCCTCAGTGGAGGAAATTAAATAAGAATTTGCTGTGAAGGCCATAAAGGTGGATATCATCATTTTTAAAAACTGTTTCCCTAATGGCATTAGCAGGTATTTAGAATGGTGAACTATAGCAATTTACTTGATCACATGTCAAAGCTTTCTACACAACATGACTGTCCAGGATTTTGATTCCTAGGGTTACCTCTTGTATAACTCTGGTTTTGTTGGTGGTGGTCAGTTTTGGCTTTGTTGTTTATTTCTAATAGAAGAGTCACATATTAAAACAGAAAGCCAGTGAGAGACCGACTCCCACATTCTTTCTGAAGGCTGGCTCCTAATTGACCTAAGGACTTCTGCAAGGTCCCACTTTATAAATATTTCAAGCCACTTCCCTCCACTCCAGCAAGGACTAGGATTTCAAGATGCAAACGTTTGTGGGATATACAAACCATACAAAGACCACAGGATTTCCTGTATGTAATTTTTTAAACTCTATGAGAATACAAGAATTTCCTTGTAAGTGTTCTTCAAATTGGAAGTAATAAACCAATTATCTAAGACTTCCTCATATTTCATCCAAACATCCCAGATGCCTAGAGAATGTTTTGTGCTATTTGAAAAATAATATCACATATTTATCTTTTCTTTCCATCTGTAACATTAACAGTATAAACAGAATATTTTATTATCCATTTACATGCTTTTCTGCATAACATAGCATCTTGCATGTACTTAGTGGATATACAATTGAAAGAAATAAACCTACATGTATATTGATAAAGTAGCTATTTTATGTACAGTTTAAGGTACAGTCATTGGCACTGATGTAACTTAGCCAAATGACAGAGCAAAGCCTCCTGTGCTTAGGGACCTGTCGGCAGATAACTAACTGAAGGCCTGATGAAGACGCTCTGGAATCTTGTTGCAGCTTCTCCAAACACTTCTGTTTCCTGAGAAAAAAAGGCTACCAACAAGTTAATAGTAATGTTTCCATAACATATAATAATGATAATAATGGTTCCACAACCATGACTTTCTCTTCTTTCTTGGAGAAAAATATGAAAGGCACATATGAATTTTAAAATTTGTGCAACAAAATATTCTTGTTAGAACAGAGGACTCTTGGAATTAAAAATACTCTTGTTAGCATTCCATTGCCTTATCAAAATGACCAAGCAGTGACTAAGGGCATAAAGGATAGAGAGGTCCCTGGTGGGGCGGACCATCAGAAAGCTAAGGAAATCCTTGTCTGAGTGTTTGCTAAGAACATAGATTGGCAGAGATCCACCACAGTACCTGCTTATTTCCCAGTATCATGATTCTCAGACTTGGCATGCTGCAGAACTGTCTGGAAGTCTTTGCTAAACGGCAGAGTGCAAGCTCAGCTCTTACAAGATCTGACTCAGTGGGGATGGGAGACAGGTGAACTTGAATTCCTGGATTCCTGGTAATGCTATTTTCTGGTCCTGTTGATGTCATTGCACTAAGTACTTTGCTACTGTGAGCTGTCAGCATTTTAAAATCCATACAGACACAATGTGATACTCCTCCATACAGTCACATGTAATACTCATCCCTATAGCCACTAGGTGATACTCATCCCTAGAGCCACCATACTGTACTCATCCCTAGAGTCACCATGCCATACTTGGCTACTATGAGTTGTCAGCATGTTTTATTCACAGAGCCACCATGTCAGAAACACTGAGTGTTTACTTTCCCATTGGTCTGTTTGCTCAGGGGTGATTAATTAGCACTTATCCATCTTCAGGAGAAACAGCACATTAGGGTTCATCAGCAAGATAAGATTTTGTGTGATGCCTGAACTGCCTAATTCATAAATGTGCACAGCATGGAAATAGCACAATAAAACATGTTTTTGCTTGTCTTATAGAAATAAATCTGATTACCCATTAAATATCTTTTAAAACATAATTTTTATTGATTCTTTGGGAATTTCACATTATGTACCCCAGGCCCACTCATTTCCCAGTCCATCTGTATTCACCCTTCATTCTTGTAGCTCCCCTATATACCCCCCCAGAGGAAAATTTGAAAAGAATTTGTAAAAATAAAATCATAAAAATACAAACAAGATTATTTATCTCCCAGATATCCTGAAGTTGCACCAGTTGTGAAGATCCTGCAGCTATGGCTCCATAGGATCAGTCCCTTCATGCCCTCCAGCAGGTCATAAATGTCAGCTCAAGCCATGGAGGTGTATATAATAATCTAGAGTACCTTAAGCATATTCTATGGGAGCTGGGTATGGTGTCAAATGCCTTTAATCCCAGTTCTCAGGAGGCAGGAACAGGCAGAACTCGGTGAGTTCTAGGCCAGTCTAGTCTACAGAGGAAGCTCCAGGTACCCACTGTCCAGGCCAACACCTGAGGCCATGTTGGTACCTGAGGGTCATGCTTCTGCTGCCAGAGCCATACAGATTGGAGTGGCCTGCACTGCCACCCAGAGCCATGGTGAAGTCTGGTCCAGAGCTCTCCCCAAGGGCCATGCCTGAATCTATGGCCCTATCATAATCAGAATCTGTATTGACGTTTGTGGCTCCTGTTGCCATAGAAGGCGGTGAGACTGTCTGGGGTCTGAGTCACCACCTGGACCATGTTAGAATCTGGGGACCAGGCTGCTGCTGGACCCAGGCTGAGAGGCCTGTGCTGCTACCCAGGGCTATGGTGACATCTGGGCCCAAGCTGCTGCTGCTTATCTGGGTCCATGGCAATATCTAGGTCCATGGTCCTGCTGCTGGGGTCAGTGTCGATGTCCATTGCCTGCATCACTACAGGGGCCCACAAACAATGGGTTGAACTAAGCTGCTTGTCATTGGCCAGGGGAAAGCTGTCCCCTGTCTCACAGGAGAGCTGACCCTGTTCCTTATAGGAGAGCCTCCCCCCAAAATAATGTGCACTTGGAAAAACTGGTTCTACCCCTCACTACAGACATGGGATAGCTGGCTCTGCCCCTATCCTGAGGGTCGTGGTCCCAGTGGCCCAAACTGACCAATTCAGCTACCACCCAGGCACACATCCATGACTTGAGCTGGCACTCTCCAACATCTACCCCATTTATTACCTGCTGATATTTTGAATTTAAACATTACCAAGATCCATGTCAATTTCAAAACATTTTGCTGGAATTTTGAAGCATTTTTGAGGATATACAGGGGTGAAAAGATGCATTTTTCCTCAATTTTGTTACTTCTGTACATATTTAAACTGCATTAACTATATTTAACTGAGGATGTTAAAGCATTTTTATGTTTAGGACCATTAGGACCATGTTGCCTGTTTATGGTAGACTATTCAGTACAAGGAAGACATTGAAAATTATCCTGAATTCACTAACCCTGAGACAACACCATAAATAATAATGTGTTTACAGGCTTCACAGTTGGTATAACACACACACACACACACACACACACACTCACACACACACACACACACACACCAGGTGTTTTATGTCCTGCCTGTTTAGATATTGTTGGTACAAAATTTTAACGCATCAAGAAAGGATAGATAATGGAGCATTCTTTTTATAAATATGTCAAATACAAATGGACTGACATAGTGACTGCAATTCTTACTTGATAATTGTTTTTATTGTATATATTTTCACTTGATTAAAGTTAATATATTTCCTTTTTACTTAGGCAATACTTTATAATTGTTCTTATTATATACAGTTTTACTAAATTAGAGTTAAAACCCTTTTTTCATTTAGACAAAAAGAGGAATCTTTCAGGTTTATGCCCTAATATCTGACTCCCAAGTATTGTTTAATAATAAAACAACAAAAGTAGTCACTATTTAAGGTTATTTTGTTATACTGTATATACATTTCTATTCTTGCTTAAGGTATTGTACCTATGCAGCCCATTTTAAAATGTGATATAAAGTTTTAATCCTTGAAAGCTATTTAGGATAATAAAACAGACAGGTTAGCAGTCATCTATAACAATAAAATTTGTAGCCATGTGAGGTATATGATCAAGGTTAAACAGATATATGTTAAACAGAGATATATTTCAGGTAAATAGGTAGTCTTCAAACACTTCAGAGGTTTACAAAATGTGGTATTTAAGATATTTTAGTAAAATAAGACTTTTCATGACAATAAGACATATCTGCTTCTGGAAGCACCAATTTACTTTAAAAAAATGATGGGCATTGAAGAATCTCCAAACAGAATTTGTCTTTATTGTGGCAAAGTTGTCCTTACCTCAACTGTTGACAGTATGCTGTCCAAATTGGACAAGCAGAACTCAAAGAAGGCCAATGCCAAACTTTATCAAGACAGGACAGTTCTTCAGAAATTCCTGCTTCACAAAAATATCTGTCAGATATTCTAGGCCTGTAGGCTGAAGATGAATGACCTGACTTTGCAGAGGAACTTTGGGTGACGGTTTAGGCAGGCAGACGTTGTTTGTTCTGCACTTTGTGTTTACTCAGTTGTCTCTGATGGGGTTAAAGAATAAATAGTCATAGTTACAGTTTTCTTAGTTATAATAGAAAGTAAATTAGGTACAAAACTTTGCACTCACCATGAGAGGATCGATAATGGAATATTTTCTCTAAATTTGACAAGTGCAAATGGACTGGACATTGTAAATGTAATTCTTACTTGACAACTGTTCTTCATGTATATAGTTCACTTTGTTAAAGTTAAAACCTTTCCTTTTTATTTAGGCAAAAGGGGGAAATTATAGTGAGTCTTTCTGGCTCACCAGGCTGTTCTCAAATAATAACATGGAGACACCTTATTAACTATGAATGCTCAGCCGATCACATAGGCTTGTCCCTCTAGCTCTTATAACTTAAATTAACCTGTTTTTTATTAATCTACATTCTACCATGTGGCTTTTTATTATTTTGTATGTCTGATATGTTCTAAATCTCCTAGCACCTCCTCTGCACCTAGATTAGTCTCTTTCTTTCTTTTTTTTTATACTTTTTTATTAAAAATTTCCACCTCCTCCCATTTCC
>LOEQ01004709.1:85158-109038 GCA_001685075.1 Bramus lutescens | reverse complement strand
TGGCTCCAGGAGGCCACGCCCTAGTCAAATGTGATTGGCTGAACTTCCCCATCAGTAAAAGTATAAGTGTATGGTTAAATTTGCTCCAGATCTAGCCATAATTTGCTAAGCTCAGGTCTACATCAATGAATTATGCTTCAATATTAAACATTTAGTAAGACAACACAAGTTATTTCAACATCAGCAAAAAGAAAAAAAACGAATATATATGAGAACAGATGCTCATAAACAAATGAACTCATGATGAAAGGAAGTAAAGTCAAATCCTCATTATCTAAAATTATAAATCATATTGACAAGTTTCCCACTCCTTTACTTATATTAATAACTTTCTTTCTTATTTTCTACCATATTAGCACAGAAATGTCACTCTAGCGGTTGATTATTTGATTATGATAACACTTGGTTAGCCCCATACAAATACTTGGAGGCAAGGAGAGGCCTTTTAAATTGATTAACAATACATTGACTAACAGTCTCTGCTTTATGAATGTAGGGTCCCCTTATTGTATTGTTTATGACATTCATTGTCACAGAAGAAAAAAATGAAAACAAGGTAGTAAACCTTATAAAAGTTGTTGTGGTTCATAAAGAATGAACTTTCCTGCCTGCTGTTAATTCTCAGTTATATGCCTGAGATAAACTCTACCAAAAACACGGAGGAATGATACAGAACCACTGCCAAGAATTTTAGGTCAACCTAGGCTACAAAAGAAATGACAGGCTAATTTGAGTTATATGTGAGGATTCTTACTCTAAAACCAAAACAACAACAAAAAAAAGAAAAAGAAAATGTTGGAAAATTTAATAGGTAGCTACATTATTGAACTTCTTATAATCATAAATATTGCCAAAGATATCTTATCAAATAATCTATCTTATACATTAATTGTAATTGTGAGTTACAGAAAAAATTCAAGGAGCTATATCGACTTCATTGTCTTCCTCATAGATAAGATTCATGAAAGGAAAAACAATTGTTAAAACTTTAAAAAGAAATGACACATTGCTTCTACACCTTAGAAGATTCATTTATGAACTACAGTATTGTTGGATAATACTCTTACACACTGCAAATATTTGTCACATGTACTGGTTTAATAAAACGCTGATTGGCCAGTAGCCAGGAAGAAAGTATAGAAAGTGTGACGAGACAAGGAACATTCTGGGAGGAAGAAAGGCAAAAATGCAGTCGTCATACAGAAGCAGAGGAAACAAGATGAGCTTGCGTTACTGAGAAAAGGTACCAAGCCACATGACTAAATATAGATCAGAATTATGGGTTAAATCAAGTTGTAAGAGGTAGTTAGTAATAAACCTGAACAATAGACCAAACAGTTTATAATTAATATAAGCCTCTGTGTGTTTATTTGGGACTGAATGGCTGTGGGACTCAGAAGAGGTGAGGCAAGGCGAACAGAAGCTTCCATCTATATTACAGTGACTTTACCTGACCTTTTGAAAATATATCTTAAAACAAATGATATAAAAATCCCTAGAGCCTCCAAAATATTAAGATAGTGTGCTGATTTTATATTAACTTGATACAAGTTATAGTAACTTGATGATTTAGCAATGTATTGAGAGGAGGAAACGTAGATTGAGACTCCATAAAATATTGTTGCAGGGAATTTTTGATTAGAGAGGGACAGGACAGGACCCACATATTGTAGCAGAGGTGATCCCTGATCTGGTGGTCCTGGGTTCTATAAGAAGCAGGCCTAGCAAGCCATAGGGAGCAAATCAGTAACCACAACCCTCCAAGGCCCCTGCATTTGTTCCTGCCTCCACGTTACTGCCCTCTTTGAGTTCCTGTCTATCACTCCTTTTGATGATGAACTATTCTATGAACGGTAAGTGAAATAAATCCCTTTCTTTCCCAAGTTGCTTTGTTTATGGTATTTATTTCATCACAGCAATAGAAATCATAACTAAGCCATAAAGTGAAAAAAATAACTGTACTCAAAGAAAATATTTTCCAGAAGACACTGCAATACCATTTAAAAAAAATTACTTCACTGTACAAACTAAATGCTGATGCTTTAGAGACATATATGGACCCAAGATTGTCTTTTATGAGGAATATTTAATTAAAATCTTGCCTTGCCCTCTCTTAGGATTAGATGGGAGTGGGGTGGGAGGGTGTGTGGAGGGGATGGGAAGAGGGGAGGGAGTGGGAATTTGGATTTTTTAAAATCTAATTTAAAAAAGTTAAAATAAGAAAAAACCTTTTAACTGCAGCCAGATGCATTTTACCCAACTAGCAAATAAAACATTGAATTATTACATTTTGTGTCTATTGCCAATAATATAAAACATTAAAATAAACTATTACTTATTTTATTGTTTGGTGAGGATGCAGCTCTTTTTTCAGCATTTATCAACAGTAATAATTTGCTGTGCTTCGATTTGTTTGTTTGAGACAGAGCCTTCTTTACTATATATTACTGGATGGTCTTGTAGTCACTATCTGGCTCATTCCATCCTCAACTCACTCTTGCTGAGCGCAAGAAATTCCAGGCCTGAGTCTATAGTCTACCTTTTATGTAAATTCTTACCCAAGAGTTTCCTTTCCAACACACAGACAAGACTGTGATTACAAATGTTTAAAAAATGAAAGGCTTTTTTTAGTCTGCATATCAGAAAGCTAAAGGAAATACCATCACTATGCCCTCACTTTGCAAGCCTGAACACTTATGCTTGGGTCTCAGTGGTAGATCAGTAGACACTCAGCATAGACTGGGCCTCTGCATACCTGAGTGATCTCTTAAATCAGCATTTCTAAGCCAAGATAACCAATGAGCTGTATAAATAGAAATGTAAAGTGGCTGGACTCCAAGGCACAGTCACTATGATTTAAATGGGTCTGTTGTGTGAACACCAGGACCAAATTCAATGCTTTTTAGGTGGTGTGAATACAAAGTTGAAATTAGTAACTATTTTATTTGTATGCACAGGATTCCATACTATGTGATATATAACGTTTACTCAACTGACTTTGACATAATTCCTGCTTTTAACAACTTAAAATTTAAAGTCTCTTTCTAAAAGCCAAAGATTTTTATTAATTTAATAGCACCTGGTATAGTCACTGCTTATTCATTGATTTTTTTTCAAAGAAATACATGACCATATATGAGACTATATATGCTATAATTCTCATTAAAATTCTAAAGGAAATCATTCAACATGAAACATTAAACACAAGTAACATTTAATAGCACAATTTATATTGAATTCCTGGTAAAATAGGATATTTCATTCCTGAAATAACAACAGGAAATTAGAGAAGTTGTGAGTCTAGATAAGTGTAAAGCACAGTGGATCAACATGACTGTTGTGATAATGAGTTAACTAATGAAATAAAACCCAATGTGGAGATAAGTTAAAAAGATACGCTTGCAGTACAAAATTTAAAAGGGCTTCTAGCTTGAAGAGTATTAATCACAATTCTTGCCCGGATCCAATGAAAATCCCTGTAAATGAGTTGACAGATAAAAAACTTCAGAAGAGTCCATGGTACATATCAAATGCTCATAAGGTTTTTATATCACTACTACAATCATTGTGAATAAAGGGACCCTGTCGCAGCAGCTGTAGGAAATAGAGGGACAGTATTACTAGGACAGATTATAATCTTCCTAGAAGGTATGTAATGACTGATAGTTTATGTATAGTACAACCCCAAACACATGAAGAAATCAGCAGATCCTATGAGAGTCCTGCCCAAATGAGTATGGAACTCTCAGTTTGGCCTAGAAAAATTCAAACATGAAGAAAACTTTAAGCAAAAGTTGGTTAACTAAAACAATTTCTATTTGTCCTCTGATTGCACACTCCTCAACCAGCCCTTTATGTGGCCCTGAAAGAGAACACACAAGGAGTAAGCCAATAAACAGCACTTGTGTTGAAAGACCGGGATAATCCAGACCCCCTCGAGAAAGACCCCTGGAATCCGGAGACTCTCACTCAAGTCTTGGGATAACAGAACCCCTCCCCTCCCAAGAACTCACTAGAGACCTTCCTTGCTGTAATCACAGGAGGTTTATTGACTGGAAACAGCACGCTCTGGGCCTAGACTCATATCCTAGGCAGGGGAGGAGTTCGAGTTCAACCTTGAGTAGCTGGGAGACAGGGCATTTAGGGGAAGAAACCACAACCCAAAAGGGGGTAGGGAGGGCGTCATTGGAAAATTCTGAAGATACCATTAATCATTGGAAAATTCCGAAAATACCAGTGATAATCACAAGGGGGGTAACTCCCCGTTTCTCAAGATTATTCTCAAGATTATAATCTAACTTTATGGTCAGCTAGTTCCTGGAACAGACTCACTGAACCTGCTAACCTAGATTTTTGATTCTTCTCTCTCTGCTTAGATTTTTGGCTCTATTTTTTCTGCTAGAGAGGTCTGGATTTATCCGAGTCTTTCACTAGCAGGGTGTCTGAAGCTATCCTAAACTGCATAATGAGGCTTTTTCAAATAAATAAGGAAATAAATACATAAAAGTATAGACAGATAATAATGTAATTCATAAGACAGAAAATATAATGAATCAAAAATTATTTTTAAATGTTTAATTACCTCAATATTCTCCCTAAATGCAAATCAAAGCTATAATAACTATCACATATCAAGTACAAAGTTAAAATATTTAAGGATGATTTTACTAACTGCATAAACTGTGAAAAAAAACAAAGCACTTATTTATTTCTAGTTGGAGTAAGATTGATAAATCATATGCAAAATAGTAAAGTTTCATATTTATGTAGGTCAACATTCAGAATGTCCATCAGTTGATATTAGATTTTGTTTTTCACAATGCTCTTATCATATAATATGCTTAGATATAATAGTAAAAGTGTTCAAATTTAAACCAACTATTGGTGAAAACTTTAGTATTTCAGTCACAGAAAATATTGCAAGGCATAATAAACATGTGAGCTATCAAGCATAACTGAGAGATTAAGACAAAAAGAACACATACACCACAGCCACTAACACATATGTTGAACAAATAATCCCTAGTATTAATATATTTGGAGATAAAGTCAAGATTAAAGTAGACTATATGGGCAAAGATATGTTCCAAAGACTTGTGTTTTTATGAAAACAGACCAGAAATGTGAACTTCCAGAAGAAAGTTTACATAAAGAAACAGAGAGGATGACTATCTAAAATCAAGGAGAAAGGCCTCACCAGAAACTAAGAGTGTTCAACTGCCAAGTTTAGATTTTTATCCTCCATAGCACAGACACATCACTTAATAGCCCAAAGTTTCTTTTGTGAATGAAAGCAATCAGTTGACTGTAGATCCCTGCAAAATCAAAGTACTTTATGTACTCCTATCTACAGTGGTACAGCCCAAACATTTCCATTCTTAAAGACAGAAACTNTAGCACAGACACATCACTTAATAGCCCAAAGTTTCTTTTGTGAATGAAAGCAATCAGTTGACTGTAGATCCCTGCAAAATCAAAGTACTTTATGTACTCCTATCTACAGTGGTACAGCCCAAACATTTCCATTCTTAAAGACAGAAACTAGGGAGTTAATATTAAAATACTAGATTAAAACAAACACAGTAGAACAAACATTGAGCCCTGAAGCTCTGTGTGTGGCTCGTGGGATTCTTACTGCTATCATCATAGCCTAGATATAAAGACATCTGATGAAATGTTTATAACTTTCCACTTTGACTTTTTGTTAGTGAGTGGCATCCATCACTGTTGCTCCCATTTTCTCTGACATCAGAATACTTCGGCCTTTCAATTTGGACTCAGTGACAGCAACTCTCCAAGGACCTGCAAACATCAGTACTGAATTTTGAATGCTCAAACTTCTATGAGAATTTGGAATGTGAGACATAAATGAGAAGCTATAATGCCTTCTTCCTCTCTATCATCTCAGTGGTTAGTTTTTAAGAACAGTTTCCTATCATGTAAGTTAATTTAGTAAATCTCCATCTATTGCATTAGCTCTGCTCCCAGCCCGCCTAACACATCTACTACAAACAAGTAGTAAGTGATGATATCTAAACTTAGTAAACTATGAACAAGCAAAGTCAGTTCTTTACAGATATGCTGATAAAGCAAACCACAAGAAAATTCTGGGCTTAAATTTCTTTTATGGGCTAAAGACATGACTCCATNATGAGAATTTGGAATGTGAGACATAAATGAGAAGCTATAATGCCTTCTTCCTCTCTATCATCTCAGTGGTTAGTTTTTAAGAACAGTTTCCTATCATGTAAGTTAATTTAGTAAATCTCCATCTATTGCATTAGCTCTGCTCCCAGCCCGCCTAACACATCTACTACAAACAAGTAGTAAGTGATGATATCTAAACTTAGTAAACTATGAACAAGCAAAGTCAGTTCTTTACAGATATGCTGATAAAGCAAACCACAAGAAAATTCTGGGCTTAAATTTCTTTTATGGGCTAAAGACATGACTCCATTGGTAAAGATCTTGCTGTATATGTCTTAGAATCTGAGTGTGAATTTTCAAAACACACTTTAAACCAAGTACAGTATTGCACATCTATAAGCTTAGTGCTCCTCTATCATGATGGATACAAAGATGGAAGATTACTTAGATATTCAAAGACCAACTAGCCAGGAATACAGAAGCATTCAACAGTGAAATTCTGTCTTGAATGAGACAGAAATAAAAAGCTTACACTGAGATTGTCTGTCCACATACAATATTTGCTCTGATGTACTTGCATTCATACCTGAAAACATCTAATATATGTGGGTGAAGAGGATTTTAAAAGTATTTGTTATAATATTCATTATAAGCTTTGTATGATTATACAGCACATTAATTACTTTTCTGTGGCATGATAAAACACCATAACCAAGGCAACTTAAAAAAGGAATATTTTTTTTCTGAGCGATGGTTCCAGATGAGTAAGAGTCTATCATAGCAGCAAATATCAGGCATGGTCAGTCCTGAATTGGTTACCTTTATGTTGCTTTGATAAAACACTTTAATTAATACAGCTTATGCTAGGAAGGGTTTGTTTTGCCCTATAGTTTTAGAAGGAGAAACATTCATCATCACAGCAAGCATGATGACAGCAGGAAGAGAAGCTGAATCTTCATATCTTCAAATTTAGGCAGCAATGAAAGAGAATCATTTAGAAGCAGGGTGGGATTTTGCAGGAAAAGAATGGAGCAAGAAAACATTATTTTGAGTGAGGTAACCTCGACACAGAAAGACAATTAGCACATGTACTCACTCATAGGTGGTTTATAAACATAAAGCAAAGAAAACCATCCTACAAACCACAATCCCAGAGAACTTTGACCACAATATGGACACTAAGAGAGACTTACATAGATATAATCTACATGGGAAGTAGAAAAAGACAAGATCTCCTGAGTAAATTGGGAATATGGGACCTTGGGGGAGGGTTGAAGGGGAGAGGGGAGAGGCAGGTAGGGGAGCAGAGTAAAATGTAGAGCTCAATAAAAATCAATAAAAAAAAGACGTAGGGTGGGTAAACGTTCAGTTCTCAAAGCAAGCCTCAAGTGACAGACTTCCTCATCATGACCATAGCTCCTACACCACCTCAAATAGTGACACCAACTGGATACCCCAGTTTACATGTCAAAACTCGGGGGACACTTCTCATCAAGTCACCATGTTTAATACAATTAATAATAAAATCACTTTAGAGATCGGTGTCAATCATTAGTTTATAAGATAGGTAAGTGGTTTTTCAATAAATTATTTTTCCTAAATTACTTGAAACGCAACTTGCATCCTTTTCTGTAGCTGAGTTAAGAATGACAATATCTCAGAAGGACACCGGCAATGAAATGTTTTGGGGAAGTTCCAAAGGAAACATGAATTTCTAAGTTTGAGTTCAGAAAATGGCAAGATACCTATAATATGCCCAGACATTGGGAAGGTAAAAACACATAGACAGGTGAAGAGTGAAAACATTGAAAAGCCGATTTTAAAACAATTGAAAATGAAGTTTTATCTATAAAATATAAATAAGAAGATTCATATTCATTGACAAGTTGTGCTGTACTATTGTGGAAGGGAGTGGTTTTGATACCATCGATGTAATGGGCTAAATTTAGCAAGAGGACAGCTGGGAGAATCCTCATAGTGACTCCACATCTGCAGTAGAAAGGATTTGTCATCACACAGAACCTACCCAGAGCTATCAAAGTATTTTACTAGATGTAATTCATCATTCTTTTTATTTACCATTCCCAATGAAAATCACGACTGAGAGTAGAATTTGGTAAACCCTCATCTAATCCAACTATTTTGTGTACTTTCCGGGTCATCTTTTTATACTGGCAACATCTTGTTACCTGCTTTGTTCTCAATTACATATAGATTCAGGGAGTAAGGTGACTTTGTCAAATCGTGTTTTGCCTTTGAGAAAGCACTGTGATCGTCTTTAGAGGATGTAATAGGAGACAGTAAATTATGGAGTTTGCAGAGATACGGTGACCTTTTCAGTATTCAGCACCATGCATAGCTGGTCTTTCCATCCTGCTTGATTAAAGTTCCACTAATCATCAAGAAAGTTAATGCAAGATAAAACATTTTTTTAAAATGGCACGTCATTAATCCTTTCCTACAGCAGAAGTTAGAATGGGGATTGTTAGACATTCGTAACGAATTTCAGTGCCTCTGCTGGAGTTGCAAATCCTTAGACAGCAGCCGTTGACTGTGGATGATGAAATTGTGAACTGGAGAAACCTTGATCAAGCACATTTGAGAGTAATAGTATATTACTAAAGTGCTGGCCACACACAGACAGTAGCCATGACCTTGAGAGATAACATGAATCACTAACTCTCCCATGAAGCATTGCAGACAAACTCTACTTGCACAGAATCCTGGTTATAGACATCTCCAATGACATCAACTTTCGAATACCTTTCAGGAACCCACTAAAAATAATAACTTTTGGTGTTGGTTAGTGTAGTAACTTGCAGTTGTTAGAAATTTATGCCAAGCTAATAGCTAGGTACTATTAGCTAATCAATAAAAACTAATTTATTAGAAGCTAATGAATGGCAAAATTTTTCCTAACACTGTCAATGTAGAAAGTTCTAGTGCATAGTCATAATTAAGAATCAATGAAAGTGTGTCATTGACTAGCATTAAAAATATTTGGTCAAATTTGAAGAAATGAAGAGATTCTACAATGAAGAGAGAGCATACTCTTGCATTCTTTAATACTTGTCATTCCATTTAGCATATTGTCATAAAGACTAACATAAGAACTCTAATTAATACTGTAATGTAGTCTTGTAGTCTAGGAAATCGATGAGGCTTTAGGTATGCTTACCGTAAAATGAGTGAAAGGTGAAATGACAGACACATTAATTGGGGAAGAGTATAATTATTTAACTGTGAATGTGAAAATGAAATTATTCTGTAAGCCTTAAGTATATGCAATTAGTATTTATTTTGAATAAGTATAGATAAAGGAAGCAATCTATATTTCAAGACATTGATGGATCCTTTGCATTATATTTTCATGAATAATATGCAGGATACTGAGTTGTGCTGCAAGCGGTAGCTGTTATTTGTATGATTCCTAGCAAACTTTTCATGCTTGACACAGTATGAGTGTTCAATGAATATGGCAATGAATGGCTGATGGCAAATGGGAAAAGGAATATTGCATGCACGGACACTTTATTCCTTTGACTTCAAACCCGTAGAAAGTTTACGTGAATCTATTTTCAGTTGGATGACAGACCTAGGAAGTGGAATGATCAATATGTGTTGTTAGGAGGGTACTATAAATGTAAATTTATAAATAGAAACAACTACCGTTACACAAGAATCAGTCAAATGGTTTGGAGGATATTTAGTAAGTTTGTGAAATGACAAAATCCTGAATTAACTAAATCTAAACCAACATCTCAATCAAAAAACAGTTGTAGTTCTGGAAGCTTAATGTAACTATAAACTTTCTGGACTTGTGAAAAGGTTGGAGGTAAATATATTTTTGAATTAAAATTAACCACTTCCAAATAATATCATTTATGTTTAGGTCTCATAAGCATTCAAATATATATTTAATTTTTATAGTTGTTCTCTGTGTACTTTTTAATTTTTTAAATTTCATTTTACATTTCAACCACAGTTCTCTTTCCCACCCCTCTTCTCTCCACCACTTGCCCCTTAGTCACTCCCCATTCACTCTTCCCAAAGGGTAAGGGTTCCCATGGGGAGTAAACAAAGTCTGACACATTAAGCTGGGGCAGGACCAAGCCCCATCCTCCAGAATTAAGACTGAGCATGGCATCCCATCATAGGCAATGGGCTCCAACATGCACCAGGGATAGAGACTGGTTCTACTGCCAGGAACACCTTTGATAGTCAAATCTTCACCCCTGTCTCCCACATATGGAGGGCCTAGTTCAATCCCATCCATGGAGGCTCCAAAGCTGTCAATCTGGAGTTAATGAATTTCCAAGAGTTTCATTCAGCTGTCTCTGTATATTCTCCATTGTGATCTTGACCTCCCTTGCTCATATAGTCTCAACCTCCCTCTCTGCGATTGGTTTCTCGGAGCTTGGCCTGGTACTTGGTTGTGAATCTCTGTATCTGGCTCTGTCAGTTACTAAAAGAAGGCTCTATGATGATAGTTGGAGTATATCTGATTACACGGGAAGACCACTTTGGGCACCCTCTCCACTATTGCTAGGAGTCTTAGCTAGGGTCATCCTTGTGGATTCTTGGTAATTTCCCTCGCACCAGGTTTCACCCTAACACTATAGTGGCTTTCTAAATAAAGATATCTCTCATTGTTCTTACACTCTGTCTCTCACCCCTCTTGACCATCCTGTTCCCTCACATTCTTATCTTCCATCCCCTCCACTTTACCACTCCCTCCATGCCCCCAGTTTACCCAGGAGGTTTCATCTAATTCCCCTTCCCAGTGCAAACCATGTGTTCTACTTAGGCTCTTGCTACCTAACTTCATTGAGCTGTGGATTTTAGTCTTGTTATCCTGTTTTACATCTAATATCCAATTATGAATGAGTACACAGCATGTTTTTCTTTCTGAGTCTGAGAAATGTCACTCAGGAGGGTTTTTTTTTTCCTTAGTTACATCCATTTGCCTGCAAATTTCATGATGTCATTGGGTTTTACAGCCCAGTAATACTCCATTGTGCAAATGTACCACATTTTCTTTATTCATTCTTCAGTAGAGGGACATCTAGGTCGTTTCCAGGTTCTGGCTATTGAATAATGCTGCTACGAATGTTGTTGAGCAGCTGTCCATGAGTATGAGTAAATATCCTTGGGGTACATGCCTAGGATTGCTATCTCTGGGTCTTGAGGAAGATTGATTCTCAGTTTTCTGAAAAACTACCACACTAATTTCCAAAGTCACTCTACAAGCTTGCATCCCCACCAGCAGTGAAGTTTTCAGGTCCTCAACTCAAAAATCAGCAATAGATTACTTTTAAATTTCCATAATTGTTAATCTCTGTTGGTTCTTAAAGTTTTAAGATCTATGTAAGACAAGTAATGAACAGGAAAAAGCTCTTCCTTATTTTTAATTTCCATGTCCACTTAAGTAACATAAGTTTTCATGTTTTTAATGTATTTTTAATTGAGTGGGTTTAAATTATTCCTCTAAAAATTATGGCTTAATACTCAGAAAAGTGTATACTTCATTATTTTTGATTTAAATCAAATTTTTAATAAAGTGTGTAGTACATGTCTAAGTTACAAAGCATATTACGTCTCTATTAAAAGACATCAATTGTGGTTTAATTTACACTATTTGTAAAATATGAATATATAATTAACAAAGGAGACTGTCAGATCTAATACAAATATAATAATAGAATGTATGGAAAAGTAAGAATATAGTGTAAATGACTTTGTTATTCTTATTATATAGAGAAAACAAGAAAATAAGTAGCAGAATAGTTAATCAATATTGCTTGAGTTTGAATTTGTTTATGTTGATGTATATTTGGTCACTTGTCTTACTAACTATATAATTCAGTGGCATTATTTTAATATTGGTTCACATTTAGTGGATAATGTATACTCTGCATTGTGAATGTAAATTAGCTTCTCCGTAATGAGGGGGAAATACCTTATAAGAATTTCAGAGCATGTGTGAAATAACATACCATGCCAAACCTTATATGTAAGATGACCTTCTTTAGTCTATGATAATACTAGCACAGTATAGGATTAATGGTAGTAACTGTCCACAGATTAGAATAAATATGACAGTATAGTGTAATGAAAACAAGACATACCTTAGCAATCTCTTACAGAATGCTTCACCTACTATACCTGACTTCAGTGGAGCAGAAGTAACCGATGCTGCTGAAAACAAAACCAGGGGTACCAGAATCTACAGTAATGGAAAGAGTATTGTCAGTTCTCCATCCAAATCTAATCTACTAGCATTGCATAGATCCAAGTAACAATATCAATTCTATGTTCATGTTTCAGATTCCATTTTTTTCCTTGTATTGAAACACCGATAGAAATGAAATTCTCATTTTACAAAAATGAAAAGTTATTAGAACACTAGTGTCTTCAAATTTTTTGATGTTCATATATGAAAACCAGCTAGTTTGTTTCTGTTTTCCAAAAAAAATGTGTCTGGAAAATTAATTTCTAAGTACAATTGAACAAAGTAATAATCAGTATGACACACACATCTGAAGGAATAAGATAATTTAATTCCAAAAAGCCCCAAAGGTTTCCAAACAGGATTTTCTGTGAATTTCAGATATGGTTCAAAGGTAGAATAAGGCATTGACCAGCAAACTGCACTTGCATTAAAATCAAGATATTCCTAAAACGAAAGACTCACATTTGTGTTAAGGCCTTTGTGAAGAGTTTACATGAAGAAGCACATAACTTTTGTTTCATCAATGCTTCATCATTTTCATGATGGTAAACAGTCCCCAGAGATCAGCCTTCAGAGGCAGTGCTGATATGTTTACAACACACACACAGGTTCTGTCCTTATATCTGAGTCACTTTACTGTTTCTCATGGAGTCAAATGGTAATAGTTTCTTCTCCTTACATGCACATATTAAACAGCTGAGAACATGTAAAAGGGCAAAGGGTGCATCCTGCATCTGTCTGCAGGGAAAAGGGGATATATGAAATCAATTTTAGGAGATAAATCCATTACTTCTTTGCCTCTCTACATTTTTAATTAAGATTTTCTCTGATAATGTCAGATTTTTCTTATTTGATTACAGGGCTTAAGTCACTGTCATGGTTATGAATTAGGAAGGCTGTCCTTTAAATGTTGAAAAAATATTTCTCATCACTAAATGTTAAAACTTGGATTTATCTTTGTGTTAGTTCCCTTGGGGCAATGAGCGATAAATCACTTGATCGAGCCTTATGAGTTAGGCAAGATGTAAATGCAGGGGAACAACTGAAAAGAAGAATTTATGGACAAAGCCCCTAAATGCTAGGCTTGCTAACATGTATTTACTGCTGCTGTAGTAGATTTATACCTCTGCTTGGGCCTTTCTTAGACTAATGTCTGTTTGTTTCTTTCCCTCCAAAGCAAAATTTCAGTTCTCCTGAGTCATAACCAGGCCTATTCTTCAAGAGTTGTGCCTTTCTGTCCCCTCAGCAGGTACTGGAGATGCCCACCTGATGTGTTCTTCTCTTACTGTGACAGAGAAGAGAGACAGAGAAAAACACCATGCACAAGACATAGTGGACACAACCTGACAACATATTTTGCTATGCTAATGTGGTATAGGAAGAGGGCACCATCACCACTACTTCTGATTGCTTTAGATATTGGGTATTCATGCTTCTTGAAAATTTATCATGCTGCCATATATACTTGTGTGCTTTACAAACTGCTAAAGGAAAAAAAAAAGCATCTTTTCCGTTCATAGAAGCTAGGGCTTTATGTTGTCTAAGACTTAACCCAAGCATCAGGGACAATAATAATAAAAAAAAAACTTAATGTTTGCACAGAAGTGGATTTTACTCTTGAGCAGGGAACCTTGGTAGTCTCATATTTAAAGTGGCACGCTTTCCTGTCTGCTCGTAAGAGATACCTTTTCACACTCAAACTTGGGCACTCCAGGTGCCTGTAGAAGATTGGACTTCACTTAATGTATGAAGAAAGTCCTACACCAGAACTGGATACCTGCCAATTATGCAGGAAAGCATGTAGATAATAGTCAGCAGTATAGGCTTAAACTAGATTGAGGCAATTTTCTCATCCTTCTGCATCACTTTATTCATGAGCAGGGGAAGGAGATGGCAAAATAAGGAACTCTCCGCAGAGATTCTGCAGTACTTTTAAGCCTGGTTAACCCAAGGATTCTGAAAAGTTGTACAATATTGACATCTCGGGTGTCTTGAATTGAATATTCTACAGAAAAGAAGGTAAATTATCAATCCTTCATTAGGATACAATTCAAACAGGAAGGCAATATCGCCTTCTCCAAGAAATAAAGGAATATTTACTTATGAGTGAGAGTCTTTGCAGGGGAAAAATAATCTGATATGACAAGAATGTAAAAAAAATAAAGAATTGACCCTTTTATTTTAATTCATTCATCTAAATGCTATTTAAATATTTGTACCAGGTAATTTCTTTGGAAGTTAGAATTTAAGAAAAATGTGGCCAGCTACCCACAATACAGATTGATAAAGCTTTTAATAAAACTGATTAATTTTTACCTAGAATTCAATGATTTTTTTTCTGTCAGGAAATTTGATTCATTTGGAAGCATAGTTAATGAAAGAACACCAGGACAGTCTGTTCAAATCTCAAAAGAATTATAAAAAATTCAACTGAAAAGACATACAATTTCTTCTTGCAGTTGCATTAAATAAATCTTAATCAACTGTACACAACGATGAATTTACAGTTGTCAACGATCTTCACAACCAATTTGTTAACCAAAGTGGTTACTGAGAGATGCATATGGCTCTAACCGGAATCAGAAGCCTTGCATAATGTATGGTTGTACGGTCCTAGGAAACTTGTTGTTTATCTTTAGCTGGGATTTATAAACCAGAACCTTGTACTCTAGGATGTGTATCACTGGCTTAGCTGTAGAATCTTATCTCAAGACAGAAGCAAAGACCACTACACAGGGAGAAGCAGAAAGCATGTGTAGAGATAAGTGGACAGGCAGCTTTGATAAGATCTAGACTTAAGGAGGAACTGAAATAAATTTACTCTCTTAATGTGCTAAGTTGGCTTTCTAGTATTACCAGTTCTCATCACTCAATTAAGAGATGTCAAATATTACTGGGTTTTATAATGGTAAATATCCATTCTATTTTTATTTTTTATATTATATTATATCTTTAAGCAAATTATTTACTTTGTGACTGTCTGATCATGTACTAAGCAATGGCAAAGCAATTTTTAATTTTCCTCTCTTTTAGATAAACTATTCTCCCATGCAATGAAATCCCCTTATCATGTTTTATTGTTTAAATTTAATTAATTTAAATTCATGTTAATATATCACTCAATAACTTTTGTTTTAGCATAATTACCTGGAAACATCACATCCACTGTAAATTTGAGACACCAGCAATTAATAAGAGAATGTAGTTCCCATAATGTTTAATGTTTGGCACATTTAACTATGAACACCATAACAAATAAATTAGACAACTATAAAAATACAACAAAAATAAGAAGTGTAATGGATGTTGACAGGAGTGAGAGATTAAAGAGAGGTGTGAAATTTGGCCAGCCTTTCTGCTACAAAAGAAACACTTAATATGCCAATGAACTATATAAGAAGAAAAGAAGGAATGATTTTGAGAAACATAGAAAGAAAAGGTGCTCCAAGAATTTGATAAGCTTGGTTTGACTACAATCAAATAATGAAGGGAATGAACCTTGAACTAAGATTGTTGAGTCTTTACCTTTGAATAATCTAGCTACACAGGGCTGCAGAGGTACCATTTTGTTTCTTCCTTTCTGCACCCTAATGATTTTCAACATGGAGATTCCATTGAAATAAGAAGCCAGATGAGGGATTAAAGAAGATTCTATCCTCGCCAACAACTGAAGGGGGCACAGGAAAGAAGGAACTGTGAACTGCATTCACGCTCATTCTCCTAACTTGCAATGCCCGGAATCAATCATCAAAGGAGCTGATCCTCATTTGTCCCAAAGTAAACACCACCATTCCACAGCTTTGCACATGTACTGGAGCATATGAAATATTTTGAAAAGCCTAGCTCAGCAAATCTGAAAATCGCAGTCAATCCTGGCTACATTCTTTTACTTAGAAAGATTTAGAATGCTTCGGAGAGAGAGGCAGAGCTATAACTATCATTCTCCATCAGTCCCAGGACCATTAAAATGCTTGTCATCCTTAGGATACAAACTAAGCGAGTACAAACTGCTTATGTAGCCGAGATGCTGCTGGCAAGTAAGTAGACATTATGTTTAGATACTTAATATTCCGAAAACCCCTTGAATATCATAAAACCACCTCTTTCTACTTAGAGAATCAAGCACATTGATAATTATTTTTTCTATCAGAATATGAATACTCACTAGTAAAATAAATACTCCATGGTGAGGGACATTATTTTCATAGGAAAGTATGTTTATAGATTCATTGATTAAGACTTATATACGTGGTATTTCGATTTTAGGCCTCTCCCTGTTTGTAACTACATGCTACCAGCTATACAAATACCACTTTGAAAGGTATAATACCATAACTGAGTTCCTGATGAGAAGGATAGCAATGGACTTGCAAAAGCTAGCATCTCCAAGCTAGCTCACACAAGGATAATAGTAGATAATATACAATAGAACTGGAAAACACTTCCCAGGGAACTCATTTCATAAATCTTCACAATGGTCTAAACATTCTAATCCCATAGTTACACTATAGATCAGACGTGATTAAGTCATATGACTTAGAAACTCTTTGAAAATTCTAATGCAATAATGTCATCATTATGTTTCCACAGGAAAGTGTGTCTGTGTTTTAAAACACAGCAAGGGGAGTTTGACATTATATCCTGTTTTTGTATGTTGGATATAGACTTGCAGTCCTGAATTTTGGGGTGATTTGAGCTATAGCTGCTAGAGTTACAGAAATTAAACACTGCTGACATATCCCTCCAGCTCTGCTCTGCCCTGTCTCCGTAATTAAAAACTCTCATGCCAGCAGCAGAATTAGACCTATATCATTCCTCCCTCCCTCCCTTTCCAGTCTTTTGTACTTATATTTTTCCCTTACCCATCTCTGTATCTTCACTCGTTAAAATTTTAATGTGCAAAAACTCATGCAAATTCCTAATTGAAACATAAAAGGGCAGTAAGCATTCATATAAAAATATTCAGAACTTCTGGCAGTCTTCCTCCCTCTGTAGTACTGAGGAATGCAGTACTTCTGGGAGTTTTAGCCTAGAATATAGACAGATTATTTTCTATGTAGTGTCAAAAGTAAATACATCTTGGAATCCTGTTTCTAATGCTTAATTTCACAATGAAGGCAGAATAATTCGAGGAGCATCTTCCTAGTAAGGGGAATTTAAATTTATAAACATAACATACAGTTTGCACTTTCTGACAGAGACACAACAAATATATAATTTACAATTTAGGTTTATTATTAGGTACTGTGCATGTCAAGTACCTTCCCAACTAGCTTGTATGAAACGTTGACAGGCAGTATTTAAATTCAGGTCCGAAGATGTAGACGCTTTTCCACTTTTTCATGACACGGGTTGTCAGGAGCACAATGAAAATTGGAACCAGGTCTGACGGCACTCAAGTATTCTAACCGAAATATTATTTCAAGCCTACTAAGAGTTGATTCTCTTTATAGGAAAAGAGATTTTGAAGTTCTTCTTTCGCAGACTAATAATATTGTCTCCAAATAAGATAGTAAAATTATGTATAGTAAAAAAGACTTTTGAAGGATTAAAGGAAACTATCGGGGAGTGTATGGCTAACATGAAGAGACTTGGATACTAGATATGGTGAGTGAATCTAAGAAGTTTCCTCTATGAAAACAGAGAAAGGTGAGATGTTCAGTCCAAAGAGCTAAGAATAGACTCTGAAGTTCCATGGTTACATCCATGAGGCACTGATCAGATCTCAGCTATTCTATAAAATTTTCCCTTGCCATATATTCCTATTTTCAGACTTCAGGAAGAATTTGATATTGAGAATGACATAAATTGGATCACTCAACATCTCCATGACTAAGGATCTAATTTTGACACCAGAAATCTGTCCTCCAGACACAGTTATGTAACATATATAATAAATTCTGAAAATTTTTTTCTCGTGAAGTTAGTAACTTTTTCTTGACTTTGCTTCTATTTGTTTCTCAAATATTTCTTTTTCCTAGTTCCTTTTCTACATTTGGTTTCTCTTTTATCCAAATAAACATCACTTAATTATTTCCATAATAATGTATATTTATAGTAAATTTCATAAAATGTAATTACACAAAAAGCATATCTCCAATATATTACTTGGCAAGCAGAATGACATAACATCATATTTAAGGCAGATGCTTTCATGTGCACATCCACTAAATATTTTGTTTCAAAATTTTAAAATTAATGAAAGCTCACATTATATCGAAGCTCTTCATATTTTTATGCTTCTAAATTATGACTGGATTGAAAGTAATGTCTAATGATATAGATTAAAAAGATAAAATGTCTTGATCTTAAGGTGGCCTTCCAAAATCATCTATGAAGTTAAGATTAGAAAATTCAAAGCAATATCATAAATCAATTTACATAACTTTTATTCTCAATTTGTTTCACATATCCCTATCAGTAACTCTAATCTATTCTAATATTTATGTAACTCCTAGCATATATCCATTATATTTTTGCACTGGACACCATATATATTAATTCACACATATTTTATCTATTTAGCAAACTTCAAAAAATTATTTAAGAAAAATACAGCATTTAATTTCTATACCCCAACATCCTTAACTGAATATTTGTGATGTAGGAGGGTCATTTGTCTATGTGTTACTTTCATTGGTTAATAAAGNATAAGCTAGCCATGCGGGAGCTGGGCTGGACGAAAAGCAGGGCCCTCTCCCCTTTCATTCTATCACTACATATTTGAGTTAAAAATAAGATTAAAATGCTTAAAAATTTCAAAAAGTATATATTTCAAATGTTTTCACCACAAAAGTTATGTGTATACTGTAGTAAATATATCCATTAACTTGAGTAAATAATACTATAAAATATATACATATAGCAAAGCACTACTTTGTGATGATAGATGCAATAGATGTTCAGCTAAAAATGAAAGAGTTAAAAAGCATGAAAGAAATAATTAAAATTAATAATTAACAAATTAATCATCTTTATGGAGAAATTTTCATATATGTCACTGAAACGATGTTGCTGCTGTGTCGTTTTATGGAAGAAGTTCCCCTTAGAGGACAGGAGTGAAGTGCAGCAAGGGAGGTGATTTCTGAGAATGTTTCCATGTGTGCTGCAGAAGAGAATGGGAGTGTCTTATGTTCATATAGCTACTGTCACAAGGGGGAATACTAAGGTAGTCATTTAGTAGTTGATGAAAATAGTGAATAAATTGTCATGGCAGTTTCTCTTTTCAGGAAGTATTCTAGATAAGCAGCATTTGTATCTGTCTATGTCTCTCTATCATTTAACCAGTGCAAACACCTTAGAAAGTTGTTCATATTGTTTCCATTTATCAGTTAAGTATGATGAGGCACTGTTAGGTAAATAGTAATGCAGCTTTCTCTCCTACAAAATAAGATACTAGGCTTAGATTTATGATTAAAGAATAAAATATTTAGAAGATGCCTGGGCTCACAGACACTGGATATTTACGTGCTTATTAGCATATCTGAAACTATTCATAATTCCTTCCCTCCCTTTGAGAATCCCTGTTGACTTACAAAGAGATGATCCTTTGTTTGAAATAGATTTCCATTTAATGAGGCTGTCACTCAAGTTATCTGAATAAATTTTTCTGGTTTCTCTTTTATCATGATCATATATCGCTTTATGAAGCACTACCCAATTAGATGATTGAAACATTGCTGCATGGCAATTAAGCATATGTTAAACGAGTGATAATTGCAAATGTCAGGAAAGAAAATCAATTCAATAAACTGCATTAATGTGTTCATAACTTTTGCATCACTATAGCCAAAAATCTAAGAGAAGAACTAGATGAATGCTTTATTTTGGCTCATGAAGTCATACCATGGTTGCTGGAATTCATCAACTTTATCGTGGCGGGAGCAGGGCTCGGTGGAGAAAGTACAGCTCATAATAGTCAGGACACAGAGTCCAATGGCAACTATGTTGTTCTTGAGCCCTACTTCCTCATAAAGGACTAAGCCTGATTCTTAAAGGTTCTGCAACTTTTTAAAATGGAGTCAACACCTAGAAAATAAATGCTGAATATATGATCCTGTTAGAAACATTTCATAGTCATATAACACACACACACACACACAAACACAGGTGAGAGGGTAAAACAAATGGTCTAGAATTAACAGAGAAAAGTTGGACTTTTCACTAATAGTAAAAACTCAGAGTGTTAGTATTACAGCGTTTTTCTCTCACACCTCACAGGATTTTTTTTTTTTTNCAGGTAATATGTTACAGTAAAATGATTTTGTCTCCGCAAAACTCAGAAGCCGAAATTCTAACCCCAGTGTAACAGGAGTCATCTTAAATGTCATTAGGCCATGAAGCTAAAGATCACAGAAATGGAGCTTGGTGCTCCATTGATGGTTAGACTGCCTGTTAACTAATTTGTACAAATTATGATTACCATGGAGTCCCACTGAGAGAATGTGTACATTATGTTTATTTATGGATGCTCCTGTGGTCACTATCTTGAATCTATCAAATGAGGTATGGAAGCTGGTCCACTGTGGGTGCTACCATTTCCTCCAAAAAATATTGTGATTGTATAGGAGAAGATAAAGTGAGCTCAACACTGTCATGCTTTAATTAACTGCTCTTGGTTCTTGAATACAGGTGTAATGTGGTTATTTCTCTAAAACCCCTGCCCTGCGACATGATTTCCCTGCTATAAGGACCCATAACTCGGCATTGTGAACCAAAGTCAATCCTTTTCCCTGTAAGTTGCCTTCGTCTTTTCAGGATATTTTATCATTACAATAGGCAGCAAAACTAAGACAACCTGCAATAATAAATCTTAGAGTTAGCAATATCTATAGCTTTCATGGTGGAGGACATGTCCAGAGAGCAAGTCTTTGAATTAGAAAATGAGCCCCTCTCACAAGAGATCAACTTTAAAGGTTAAATACTTAGCAAAATAATCAGTAACCTAAATTTTCTTAAATAAAAAGTCAATGAGAAAATAATTTCTCAGTAATTTTTTTAAGTAAAAGGAAATCTGTATAGAGTAGAGTTGATATAATACTTAGAGATAAATTTAACTTTTAATTAAAAATCAAAATAAGTGAAGCCATGCCGATATTTCTCTCAAGGAGAGAACCATAAATAAGTTAGAAAAGCAAATAAGAATAAAATTCAAACTATGAACAGAAATTAAATGTTATTGAGGAGTAAAAAGCAAATTCGGAAATATGAATGGTATTGAAAATCTTTAAGGAAGGTATAAAAATTTCAAATCAATTAAAATGACAATAAAGTACACTGTAGTTCAGTAAATTATTAAATAACATGTTTGCCTTACCTATCAGTAAAGTTTAGAACATTATTTGAAAGAAATGACATGTATATTACCATTAAAAGATAACAAAATTGAAAAGTAGAGATCTTAAATATACAAGTGCTATTAAATTTATTATAATAGGAATAAAACAGAAAGTAGTAATACAAATTAAATATTGTATACTGATACACAACTGAAAAATACATTTGTCATATTAAATATATATATATATGGCAATTAAATATGTGTAATATATGTCACATTAAATTGGATGAAACTGGAGAGTAAGATGAGAGAAAACAGATGACATGGCATAGAATATTTTATGGTAGAAAAAGAAATATAGAGGAATAAAGATACTTAAACTCCATAACTATCTCCTACTTGCTGAGAGGAGAATAATATGACACAGAGCACATTTTAAAATGGTTTTGTATAACAAAGAAAGGAACTTAATGCTTCAAACCACATATCAACCCTGTGGTAAATATATCAAGGATACACAAAACAGACATAGCGTCTTCAGTATCATCTCTGAGTAACTGTGTCAAAATTAGAACTTCACTGGTTAGTTTTGCAAAGTGGTTTGATATCGTTCTCAGTGTAAATTTTTTTTTTATTTTGATTACTTGGGTAGTTAAGATGTTATATAAACATTTTGTAGTTCACATAAATGATTTATGTGGACTCTGTATTTGGAGAAGATAGGAAAAAGAGAAATGTGCATTTATTTTAGCTGCTGTTAGTGTGAATATCAATTAGCTGACGAGAATGCTCCCATGTTCTGGCACGCAGATGTGACTGGTTGAATCAAACATGAGTTTGAGCTTCTTATTTCAGTCTTGTGTGCACACGTGGACTGTCAGACACATCACTCTATAGGTAAGGTATATGAATGTGTATCTCTAATACAATGAAATATATGCTCAGTTAAAACTAGTCTTTACTACAAATGAAATTACATGTTAAAAAATTTCAATTTGTCTGTAAATGTTGAAAACAATCTCTTACAGCCTATTCGATAATGGGGTTTTCACAGTACTTAATTAGAGATATTCTGTATTCATTTGTGAACAAAATTTCTGACTCAAAAATGTACTGCTCAATATTGATTCCATCTCAGTGCACATTTCCATGTTTGCCAATTCATAGCACAATGCAGGCAACTGCCCATCATGTTTAATGAGATCCTGTCATGACTTCATAAATGAGGTACTCCAGTCAATAAGTACCTTGTGATTTATTTTAAGAGCCATAATTATTCTTGAGTAATCTGTGGGTTTATAATCATGTTACATATCATGATGTAAATTAAATTAACGATTCTATGAAATCCTTTTTAGTGATATTGTATTAATATTTTCACTGGGAGTTTTATAAATATTCTCAGTAGTTTAACTTTATAATTCACTTTTTGAGTATAACTAGCTGAAATAACTTTTAATATTCTATTATTGATATTATATAATTAATGTCCGTAATTTAGCACAAAATTAAATAACCCTATAATAAAAGTAGCAGATCTAGTGTGCTATCTTCCTTGAATCATAGGCTCTTGTATATCTGTATTTCGTAATATTCAACACAACACAATTCACACAGGCTCCTAGTTCAAACTACCATATAAACATTTTAAAAAGTTTTCAACGACTGTAACCCTTTCAAAACTCATGCTGAAGTTTGATTCCTCAGAGGATAATATTAAAATGAACCATATGAACTGAGAGGGCTGTGAAGGCTTTGTTCTCATAGATGTGATTGGGGCTTCATAAAAGGAAACCCCTGGTCCCCTTTTTTCTTCCATTATTTGGTATTGGATTACCAACCCACCAAAACTTTGATGAAATATTTTTATAAATTACCAAGTCTGTGGTGGTGTGTTACCACAGCCCAAATGACTAAGGAATACCTCACCCTGCCACAGCAACATCATCTCCTTTCCTTTGCCTGGTGCCTTTTTCCTTTTTTTAACAGGAGAGTGAAGAAATGAGATGTCTTTATTGATGAAATGGAATATAATGTGCCCAGTTTTTAATGCTGACTCGTGCAAAATCTACCCTCCTTTTCTCCAGGATGAAGCTGCTAATCACCTTTGTGATGAATAAAACCATATTCCCCGAAGGAGTCTTAAGGCAAAAATTAGGAGCTTGGAGTGGGGGTGGGGTAGGGGTAAGGGGAGAGGGGGAGAGAGAAGTGAGAAGGGGAG
>LOEQ01004709.1:33928-54242 GCA_001685075.1 Bramus lutescens | reverse complement strand
TGTTTTAAATAAATGCTGATTGGCCAGTAGCCAGGCAGGAAGTATAGGTGGGACAACCAGACAGGAAGCAGACGTGGGTCAATGAGAACAGGAGAATTCTGGGAAGGAGGAAAACCATTCCTCCTCAGTCCTGTCCCAACCACAGAAGAAGGAATATGTGATTGCCCCACTGTAAAAGGTACTGAGCCATGTGGCTAACATAGATAAGAATAATGGGTTAATATAAGTTATGAGTTAAGAAGATTAATATAGACCTCTGTGTGATTTCTTTGGGGCTAAACAGCTGTGTGACCCAGTGGGAGGACAGAAATCAGGCAGGACAGAAACTCAGTGGGAACCAGGCAGGATAGAAAAAAAAAAAACAGACAACATGTCTGTAAAGGTTACATTTCATAACCTTACTTAAACACTTTTTCCTATAGCCTCATTCTTCTTCAAGTCAAGTTGCCCAGAGGAAGGGTCAAGGTAAGAAACAACAAAATGTACTGCTTCATAACCATGGATGAGCCCCCTTCTCCAAAACCATAGCATAGAAACTGTGATTTTATTTTATTTTTCAGTAGTGTACTGAGGTGGTCAATACTAATGGGTGTGAAGTTTCAGATTGTAAAAATTATTAAATGTTTGATATTACTTAATTTTGGAAGATACAGTCTATAAAAATATTCTTGTTTTATCTCTGAGCTTTCCTAAGACTCTCAAAACCCCAGTAATGTCTGACTATTGATTCACAAGTTCAAAATTAATTAATACTTTGCATGTTCAATGTTCTGTGTTGAAAGACAATGGGAATGATCTAATGGGAGCTCACCAAGGCCAGCTGGACTGGGACTGNAGTTTTGATTCTACTGCATGGACGGGCTTTGTGGGTGCCTAGTCTGTTTGGATGTTCATCTTCCTAAACCTGGATGGAGGGGGGAGGAGCGTGGACTTCCCACAGGGCAGGAAACCCTGACTGCTCTGAGGACTGGAGAGGAAGGGGGAGGATGAGTGGGGGACAGGGAGGGAAATGGGAGGAGGGGAGGAGATGATAATTTTTAGTAAATAAATAAATTTATATAAAAAAGGGAACCTAATAAGATGATGAAAACTTGTTATTAGGAAAGCAAACTTTTAACTGAAATAATAAAGTTCTTCATGGCTCTGAATATGGGAACATATTTAATAAGTGAAAATATGATTAATTCTTTTCTATACGTGGACTCAGAGGGTGAATATTTCAAAGGACATACACAACAATGGAACGAATTATGGTTTTACATCTACAGTATCCAGCTTGGTTAAGGACATAGTTTAAAATAGATTGAGCCACAGCGAAGATTTTAATAATGGATTTCCACCCTGTCTTAGAAGTACTTAAATTAAAGATGAAACTAACTATTGCTTTATCTAGGCCATACCCTGGGGGGACTAGCAGAATTGTTCTTTACAATTTAATGCCTTTGATTCTGTGCAGTCAAACTCCGTATGCTTCTGGCAGTAGGATATCCATGGTATCAATTGCAAAAGGCAGTTTTTCACAATAGATCTTATACTTAGGAAATCTTTGCAGATATTCTGAATAATTTTCTTATTCACTTATTCATATATATGACAATTCTTGATATAAAGATGTATAATACATTAAATACTAGTCATAAAACATATAATAAACAAGTTTTATTTTGCTAATAGTAAAGTTAAGCAGTACTAAATGATACAGTCATGTTAAGCAACACTTCCTCAAAGTGGCATCAGATGGATACATAAAAGGATGATTCCTATAGAATGCTTCAATTACATTTTATTAATACATTTTAATGGAACTAGTAACTCATTAGCATGGTTTGTATTGTCCTTAGTGCTGAACTAATTAATCAATTCTAAGTAATGCAATTAAATTTTCTAGATCAGGCTTAAAAATCGCAGTCTAGGGAACCAGAGGTTTAGTTAGTGGGTAAAAAATCTTGCCGAACACACAAGAGGACCTGAGTTTAGATAACAAACCATGTGGAAAAGACAGTGTACCCATGCTTTTTTGCAAACACAGAGCTAGGGGAAATGCAAAGAAAGCATCACTGGGGATTATATGTTGCCATCCTGGCTCCAGGAATGAGGCAGTAATGGACAGAGCAGGATACCTGACACACTCTTCTCTATGTGTGGGCTTGTCATGTGTATGTGCATAAAGTTTCCCTCTCTCTCATATACACATGCACAGAGACACATACACTCCCTCCCATATACATTTGCATTGAACAAATCATCTTTTGCTTGTTATCCTTTTTAGTTGACACCATTGAAAACTGGAAGACTGGGCAAAATGTGGCTTTAAGATACTCATTGAAGAGGGGAGAGGAGGGGCAGGTAGGGGAACAGAGAAAGATGTAGAGCTCAATAAATATCAATAAAAAATATATATATAAAGAAAATGCTGCAATCACAAGAAGAGAAAAGAAAGTAAAAAGGAAAGGCTAGCTCTGAGGTCCCCTGAATTTAGATAATAAACCATGTGGAAAAGACAGTGCGCCCATGCTTTTTTGCAAACACAGTGCTAGGGGAAATGCAAAGAAAATTGAACATAATTGAAAGAAAAGTGGGAGAAGTGGGAGAGGAAGAAGAGGAGAAGATAGAGGATCAATAGTAGGAGGTTGCCAACACATCTAAGCCAACAGAGAATGTTGGTTATAGTTACTCCTTTGTGCAGCACAGTAGCGCTTAGTGATGATTTCTACTAAATTTCCTGCAAGTCCCTCTGTTGGGGAATATTATTTTAAGGTGTGTTGCTTTCGTTTATGCTGCATTTTTTTTAACTCTGTGAAGCTCTGATTCTTTGCCTGCCTAAATACCTGAAGGTCTAGTAAAGAACTGAACAGCCAGTATCCAGGAAGGAACAAGGATAGGTGGGGCTGGAAGGCAGAGAATATAAATAGAAGGAGAAATGAGGAAGAAGAAAAGCAAGGAGAGAACAAGGAAAGGAGAATGTCAGGGGCTAGCCACAGAGGAAGATTTAAAGTAAAATATACAGAGGTAAGAAAGGTAACAGCCCACAGGCAAAAGGTAGACGGATTAATTTAAGAAAAGCTGGCTAGAAACAAGACAAGCTAAGGACAGAAATTTGTAACTTTAAAAAAGCCTCTGAGTGTAATTTATTTGAGGCCCACCAGCCCCTCAAAAAGTCAAATGGTAAAGCATCACACAACATTGCAGCATCCAAAGTGAGCCTGAATTTCCATGAAGGCCCTGAAAAAAAGGAGGGGTACATGGATCCTTTAAGAGGCACTGGGTTCAGCTGGCAGCATTAAATAAAAACTAGAAATGGCAAGCTAAGTGAAAACCACTTGTGGCAATACAGGTACTGGCTTCCACGGTAAGAAAGGTTTAATTCTTGGTCACGAACCAGGGCACAAGCTTTGGGCTTGCCTTTCATGTCCTGACCTAAAGTGGTCAGAGCCAGCTGCTAGAGCATGCAGAGGGTCAGGTGTAGCTTAACCATCTAAAGCTTACTCTTGTGGTCAAAAAGGCTAAAACATATGCAGTAAAAGAGGTCCGGAAGGAAAAATTCTCTGAGCAGTTTCCTATGTGTTTTACAATGTGTGTAGGCTTAAGAAAGAAAGAAAATGGGTATAGGCAGTTATAGAAATAAAATAAAATGAAAATAAAAATAAAATAAAGTTTTTAAAGAGACAGTAAAAGTAATAAAGTAGAATAAGCCACATAAAAAATGGAAATACACAGAGGGTCTGGATCCTGTAAAGTATTGTGTTGATCTTGATGTTTTTTATTATTGGCAGGCAAGGGACAGCTGCTAATAGACCCGGAATTGATAGAGGAACTGTTCAAATAAAGAGGCCTAGATATTTTAAGAATGCCTTAACTTTAAAAAAGTAAAAAAAAAATGTAATCATAAAATGGAAATCAAAAATCGTTTGGAAGATAGGTTTTGCTTTTATTTCCACAAGAAACAGGAGACTTCAGATTCATTTCAGGTTGATTTGTTTCTGGTTTGATCAGGGGAGACCTTCTGAAACTTGACAGGTGATGTCTTTCAGGACTTGGCCATTATCTTAAATTATCTTTCTGGGACCACTCCTCAGAAAGTGCAAGGGTGAGGCTTTACTCCTCACATCCACTCCTCAGAAAAGGGTAAGACTTCCTATGATGAGCCAAAAAATTCTGATACTTCACTTGCAGGCAAGACCAATGCCCTCCCCCCATATCTAGCCTGAGTAAGGTATCCCTCTAAAGAGAATGTGCTCCAAGATGCCAGTTCAAGCACTAGGAATAAATCCTGGTCCCACAGCCAGTGGCCCACAGACTGCCCAAACCTCACAACTGTCCCCCACATTCAGTGGGCCTATTTTGGTCCTATCCAGGTTCCCTACTATATCAGTCCAGAGTCAGTGAACTCTCACTAGCTCAGGTCACCTATTTTTATGGTGGTGCTCCTCGGCGGAAAACTGGATAAAGAATATGTGGTACATTTACACAATGGGGCATTACTCAGCAATAAAAAATGACATATTGAGATATGCATGTGAATAGATAGAACTAGGAAAAAATACAATTTCATTTGTTTTTTTAACATGCACTGTCACTTATGCTACTTTAATCTGTAGTTTTTAATTTAAACATCAATTTTTAAGGCAATCTTATGACTCAGACATTGTCTAATCCACAGTAAAAATCATTTTAAATGAATGAAATTAGGTATGGAGTAAAGCCTCAACAGTGCTCACATCTACTGATTTCCAGCTCTATGTCCATTAGGGACAGTGTTTAGTCTCTGCTGTTTCCTCTCTGCCTAGATTTGCCACTCAGTGACAAAGAACATTGTTCCCTCCATCTTCTCTAGGTGAATATTACTGGATCCTTCCTTACCAGCATCTTATATCATCACAAGCTTCCTATAAAGCCAATAGCTCCTATTCTCTTTAGTGCTAACGTTTTTATGCTTTGAAGATTCATACATGTGTCGATGTACTTTGATTATATCCACCCACTACTGTCTCATTCAAACTCTTTATCTGAACAATTCTGTCTTAACCCAGACAGAAAGGCCATGATTAGGTTAACAACAATTGCTAGGGTGGCTAAGGGGAAAGAGGAACATTTATGTATTGCTGGTGTGAGCAAAAGCTAGCAGAGGTACTTTGGTAATCAGTCTGGAGGATTCTCAAAATCTAGAAATGGAGCTACCATATGGCCCATTTAGATTTCACCAACAATATGCTTCCAGGAATTCATACCTACTACAAGGACAATTGTCTGTTCATTTTCATTGTTGCTTTGTTTGCGATATCAAGGAGAAAGATCTAACCTAGATGTTCCTTGACTGATGATGGACAGTGAAAAATGTGGTACATAAGTAGAATGAAAGATCAGGAAATATTGACCAGCTATAAATAAAAATAAAATCATTGACTTTGAATTGAAATAGAATTGAGAGAAATTACATACAAGATGAGGCCATCTGAGTCTATAAAGAACACTTATGTGTGTTCTCTTTCATTTGGAGATCCTAGATTCAAATTGAATATTTTGTGTGTTCAGTGTGGTTGGCATTTGGAAGCCAGAAAACAATACAAGGGTTATGCATTAGAAGGAGGAAGATAGTAGAACATAGGTAAAATAAAAGAGAGCTAGAATAGTGATGGTGAAAAGTTCAAGCAGAAGGGGTCTAGAGATACAGGGAAAGAAAGTAGGATCGGGTAAGAAAAAAGGCAATTATAATGGAATGTGTATGAAAAACATTTGTCTTGAAACTTATGATGTAACCTAAGTAAAAAATATGATTAGAGCAGATAGTAAAACACTTGCGACATGTAAGAACAGGGTAATATTGGAGGTTTAGAGTTTAAGAAGGGGAGGGAGAACAGGGAAAAGAAGAAGGGACAGGATAAATAAACCAAGGATGAATATGGAAGCCTCATGGAAGCCCAGTAGTTTTTTAAAGATAATTAAAAATAGATTAAAAAACGGATTCTTAAACTCTTAAACTCCTTCATGGTTCATGTCAAAAAATTATCACATATTAATAACTTGCACTCTGCTATTTTTCCTTATCAGAGACAGAAGACAAATTTTAGCTTCCCCCTATATAGTGTTAATTTTCAACTTGACAAAATCTAGAATCACTTGTGAAAAGGAACTCTGGACATGCCTATGGGGAACTATCTTGATAACATTTTTTGAGGTAGAAAAGCTTGACCACTTTGGTAGCACCATTCCTGGCTGGTATCCTAGACTGGATAAGAAATGGAGTTGAACCTAAATTTACCTTTTTCATCTGTTGTTTTCTGCTTATTTATTGAGAGTGCAAAGACACTAACTCCCTGCAACAGTAATGCAATAACAAGACAATGTTTTGAGCTATGAGCTGAGATAAGCTTCCCATTATGTTGTTTTCATTAGACTATTTTGTTTTATTTTAAAGTTTTATTTTATTTTAAACCATATGTGAATGTCTCCGACTGTGTGAGTACATGCATGAGAGTGACCAGAAGAGGATATTGAATCCTCTAGATAACACTGTATAATCATGGATATTTTGCAAGTGCAGTATGTTCTCTTAATCCCTGGGCTATCATCTTTCTAGCTCTTGTCAAATTATTTGATCCCAGCAACAGAAAATGAAAGTAAAATAGATATTAAAACCAAAAGGTTAAGCCACTACTGTGATAAAAGTTACTCTGGGTGGCATTTTGATCTTTGTAACAGTGTTATGTGTAAAATGTATTATTTTAGAAATTTGGGTTGGAATGGCCTTGAATTCTAGAAGCAGAGATTCACAGGCTGTTCTGGTGAGATCATATGATCAAGAATGGTAATAGGTATATGGATATCGAAAACTTAGCTAAAGAATTTGGGAGATCAAAAAGAAATCTTAAAAGAAATGGGCAAGGGGTCAACCATGTGACATTTTGGCCATGAATTCAGCTTCATTTTGCTTATGTTCTGAACTCCTAGGTGAAGTCCATTTAAAAATGGAAGACAAGGGGTACAATGCTACGGCTTAAACAGAATGCGTTTGAGTGAATGCAGAGCTGACAAGGGATGAAATGGTGTTTGTTGTCAGTTGTCAAGTTAATAAAACCTACAACTACCTGGAGCAAGGTCTCTGGGCTACATTAGGGGGAGTATCTGGATTACAACTACTGAGGTGGACAGACTTACTCACTGTGAGTGGTACCATTCTTTATTAGGATCTTGCACTGTATAGGAAAGGAGCTGATCAACATGGATCCTGGCATTTTCTTTGCTCTTGACAGCACCTGCTGCTGTGAATTCCTGGTCATTATGGACTGTAGCCTGGTATTAAGAGCTAAACAAATCTCTTTTCTTTAAGTTGCTTTTTCTTTATATTGTATCACAGCAACTGGAAAAGAAACTAAGATGAAATCTTAACTTTAAAATGCTAGATAATAATTTAACCATTAATTATTCTTCTGTTTATCATTTTGCCAAATGAGACATTTTCTAAGCAACTTGGACCCTTTAACCACAAAACCCTTTCAGGAATCAGATTGTTATCAACTTGTATGCCTCAAACTACTTTATGGCCTATGTGGAAATCTTCAGCAGAGTTAAATAGAATTCTTTTAAAGGATTTTTAATGGAGGCACAAAACTTTAATTCCAGCACTCAGGAGGCCAAAAGAGGCATATCTCTGTGAGATCTAGGTCAGCCTGGTCTACAGAGGAAGTACCAGGACAGCCAGAGCTGTTATACAGAGAAACTTTGCCTTAAAAATTCCTCCTCCCCAAAATGACAAACTTGAATGAGCAGGGAAAGTCTGAACTGGGGTAGACTTGTGGTGGTGAATTTGATCAAAACATAACGTATGAAATTCTCATGTACTGGCTTTTTGGGATCCTAGTCTGTTTGGATGCACACCTTCCTATGCCTAGATGGAGCAGGGAGGGCCTTGGACTTCCCACAGGTCAGGGAACCCTCTCTTAGGACTGGAGGGGTAGGGAGGAGGGTGAGTGGGGGAGTGTGAGGGAAATTGGAGGAGCGAAGGAAGTGGAAATTTTTATTGGTATTATTTATAAAGCAATAAAAATTAAAAAAGGAAATTCTCAGAGAACCAAAAAAGTTTAAAGAAATCGAGATGGTATGTGATTTATACTCTATTAACCATACATTTCTTAGTATGGTATTGTTTTATGGATGTGGAAATAATTTTTCTTCCATTATGCAATATTTCTTAAATTATATAGAGTATTTAAATTTTTTCACAAAGAAAAGCCTTCAAATTACAGTGCATCATAAAACATTCAATATTCAGAAAGTGCATTGATTCACACAATGTTTGCTTTTATCTCATTTAAGAAGCCCCATGGTCTGTATACATTTCACTCTGAGGAAAGCTCCTACTTCCATGTTTCTTTATTATTTAAAATGACTACCTGTTTGCCAAGATCTTGTTACATGTCTCTTAACAATAAGCATGAAGCACAATTAAATAGGTGTTCTTATTCATTTTGCATTGGTATTTTGATTTGATTATTTATTTTCTATAAATCTGTAATATCATTGAAAATGCCCTACTTGTATATAGTCTCAGTGATTAGCATTACTGTTTTTATTTTAACTTTCAAAAAATGACTCATTTTCTCCTTCAAATCTTCAATTTATGATATACTCTCTAATTTCCATCCATACACATATATGGTTTATTTTGGCAATAACTGGCTTATTTTTATTTTGAAGAACATAAAACTATAATTTCTTTTTTATCAAACTGTGTTCAGGAACCCAGGTCCCTGCTTATCATCCCATCCCCATTAATATATACATTTTCATATGTACATATACAGACACACATACATATTCATCGTATACATATACATTTCATGTTGGTCACATATGTATGTGTTTAGGGCTGAGAACTTGGGATTTGATAACCTGTCTCTTGGGAGCCATTAGCTGTATCCTCATGTAGAGTTAGGGCCTTGTAAGATTTCCTTTACCTGCATTGGCATGTCAACTGGTGGTGTCTTTTTCACATAGTGTTAGGGCAATCACATTGATGAGATTTCATGAGAACAGCTTCCTAGTCAAATGCAGAAGATGCTATACCATTTTGGTTCTCTGGGTCTTGGGTTCTATAACATTCTGAGCCTTGGGTAAAGGAGTTGTTTTGTATATGTATCCAGCGGGAAAAGACATGAGCTGCTACCTGGAACCTTGACAGTAAGCCAGGAACCTCATGGTAAAATATAAATTAATCTGTATGGGTTAATTTAAGAGATAAGAATGTGCTAGAAATATGCATAAGCTAATAGGCGAAGCAGTGATTTAAATAATACAATTTCTGTGTGGTTATTTTGGGAGTCTGGGTGGACGGGAAATGAACAAGTGCCCTGTTGCAACAGTCTTCTATATAATAATAATTCATCCAAGGCTCTGATAGCAAACACACAAAACTGGAACCCTTAATTTTATACATAACACTTTAGTCTTTTATTAGCCATAACCTCATTGTCTGCAGCTGCTTTTTCCTTCAAGCAGTATTGAAATAATTTATGTTCATATGCATATATATGTGATCAAATATATTCTACAGCCAAATCTAAGTGAGACACTCTCCTTTCAAAATCTTAACAATGCTTTCACAGTACTTGATACAATTTATTGTTTTTCAAGATCAGTGAGATCCGTAAGGCTTTAAAAATTCAACCTTATCTCGACATATTTTTTCATGTTATCATATAAAGGACAATGAACCTTGATGAACTCTTCTTTATAAAGAGAGTCTTTCCTAGTCCCAGGGCATAGTTGCATCAGAAAACACACACTGAATTACTGAAGCAAATAAAACCAAAAATCACCATAGTGATTCAGATATTAAGAGAAATTTCCATTTTTCATATACCTGTTTAGCAAGGGAATCTCTACAAGGAATGAACAAGTAGAATTCCCCTCATTTTGAATTATTACAAGATTGAGAATGATGGTATCTTAGCCAAAAGTTTGAAGCTTTCAAGGTTGTTGTCTGAATCTCCATACAATTTCCTGCCAAGTTTCATGAGCCATCCCTGGAAATGACACAGTGACCCTGCATAAACTCTTGCAGAACCTTAAGTACATCAGTTTATCACTAATCACATAGAGATGTAGTTCCCAAATATTCTCCGGGTGCTTCCCCCCATTGCCACAGAACTAAAAACGGAGAAACAAACAAAAATAAGGCAACACTGGAACAATGTGCCACACATGGTAATTATTGCTTCCCCTTGTAAATAAAGACTATGATAATTTGCCAGGAAACAGCTATCTAGATGACAGCAATTATACACTTTTGCTAAATCTCTCAATATCTCATATTTGATTACATAGTTTCTATTAGATGGCAAGATTTATTCTAGGTGAAAGACAAGTTTTCCAACACCTAACATATTTTTTGGCACATATACTGAAATGAAATATAAATTAATACTATATGATGCACACTTTTCTAAAAGTCAATCCAGTACAGAAATCTTCCAAAACATGAAAGATAGGTATATGGAGAATGGGCCATAAAAAGGTTACATCCAATACCTTACAGAAATGAATTATGTCTTTTTGTCTAAAAGATACAACTTGTTAATCTTTGCTAAAGAATAGTGGTGAGCAAGTAAGATGACGAATAAAGGATGAACTGAAAGTTGAAACACACTGACTGAGTCCATCTAGAGAGGGTTTTGATTTGGATTGTTTTGAAGATGGAAATCATGGTTAAATTATCATAGGATGTGGAAAATAAACAGCTTTCTCTATTGTTCTCAAGTGCCTAGACTTGGAATGAATTATATCATACTAATAAAAATAGTATGCCTTCAGGTATTCAAAGTTAATGATGTCCAATTTTGTATATTCTCAGTTGTCAAAAGAAGTATACTTTCTCAAGTAGCTATAACTAAAGGCATATTTTTATTACTAGAGTCAGGATATTTTGAGTGACTTTGCTTACAAATATGTTCCAAGGTTATTTTGCAAAGAAGTTTTACTCCTTCTTGCTGTCTTGGGCTAACACATGATTTCATTTTCAAAAAGGAAATTTAAAATTGATGTTCTTTTAGCAATACAAGTTCCAAAATAAGCCATAGGAATATTTACCTCTGTTCCAATGAAGCAGTGATTCCAAGTGCACTGCACTTTCCTGAGCCATATGTCAAAAATGAAATCCTTCTCGCTCCACTTTGTTCTTGTCCTTTCACTCTGGCTTCCACATCTCGGAAATCTGTCGCTTGTGGAAAGATAAAATCATCAGAATATGTTCAGGGTGTTTGATGAAGTGTAGGCGCATTTGCCCACGTGACAGCTTCTCAACTGCATGTTTATTGTTAGTCAAGTATCCCCATGATCATTAACAACTTTCTAGAGGCAGCAGGCGGTGAACTCTGTAAATATAAGCTATTGGTGAAGGAAGAAAACCTTGATTAGTCAAAAGTCAATACATTTGGTTTCTGTTTTGGTGAGTCTCTGAACCTGACTTGTGCCTGATTAGTACGGGTTCCAAACCTGGATTGTGTGTTCCCACAGAACATGCTCTCAGTCCTGATTTATCAGATAGTTAACACAACAGGCAGCTTCAGAAGTACATATTTGATTGACCCAGAGATGTCACAGTTCTGCCTTAGCAACATCTCCTAGGGCCAGGAGGAGGGACGGCATGGGTGATTCTTAGGAAAATAGCACTTGAGTTATACACAGAGTTGCTGTGAAGACATAGCTTTCCGTAGTACCAACGAGCACTCCTGAGGGTCGTGAATGTGTCTGCGAGTAACATAACATATTATTTGTCCTCAAAGACTTTGTACACTTTTAGAGATAAAATCTCAGGGCAATATGAGTTGATAGTGATAAAGGAACCAGTCATGATCAATGAATAAAAGCCTATGAACCTCCAGAGGTTAAAAAAAATGTGATGTCGATCTACTTTTAAGAAGGTCTCTCTCCTCTACTCACCTTCTTTAAAACATAGGAAACCTTACTGAGGATGAACAATGCAACTGCATCAAAGACCAGTTTTGTATTGGCATTCGAGGTGTTCAAGAATATAAATAAAAGATTTTGATGAGTAATAACTGGTATGAGGTAAGAGTATGCTATAATATTTATTTGTGTGAGATTGTGTTATTATTTGTTTGCATGGATTTTGCAAATTGTGTGTGTGCGTGTGTGGCATAAATATGTAGGGTCACACGTGTATGAGTATGCCTGTTTGGGCATGCATTTGAAATCCATAGTTGGATGTCAGGTGTCTTCTAAAAGCTGGAAGACTATTGAAAGTCTTTCTGTTTTCCACAGAAGTAGTATCTAACATTTAAAACTAGGGTTTACTGACTGCTGTTCWACTAAGACAGATTGTTAATGGGATGTTCCTTTTCTTCCTCCTGAGTGCTAGGCTTACAGGCAAGCTTTAAGCCCATAAAGCGTTTAGATGTGTTCTGACGATCTAAACATCAGTACTTACACTTCTGTGGCAAGCACTAGACAAACTGAGCCATCTCCACAGTTAAATTAACTCTTTTCAGAGAACAAATCATTAAATTAATTTGACTCATAGAATTTTTATGATAATTTCTTTTTACATATTATTAAATCTTTAAAAATATTTTGAAGTTTATTGTAATAATGCCTCAAGAATATACTGCAACATTTGTTTGAAATAGCTCATTTTACAAACCATCCTCATACTTTCTATTTTAAATTATGCTTTTGAGGTTCAAATCACCTAGCCAATGTTCTTTAACTGTAGAAATGTAAAATAAGAGTTGTTTTATATTTACAATATGTAAGCATCCCACTGATCCCACACTCTAATTTTAGAACATTTTGACATCCTTAAAATAAAGCCCATAATCATTAATATTGATTTTTTTCTCAGTTTCTCAATATTCCTATTTCCAGTTCTACATAACAATTAATTCATATTGGTTGTTTTTATTTGCTAATCAGATACTTTTTTTTTTACTTTTGGTTCTTTCAAGGCAGGGTTTCTCTGTGTAACAGCCCTGACTGTCTTGAAACCAGCTCTTGTAGACCAGGCTGGAGTCAAGCTCACAGAGCTCTGTCTGCCTCTGCCTCCTGAGTCCTGGGATTCGAGCCATGTGCCACCACCGCCTGGCTCATTTTCTGTATTTTATATCAATGGTATAGGACAACAAGTGTTGTCTGAGACTAGCGTTCTTTACTTACAATAACATTTTCATTTTTTTTCAATTATTAAAAGCAAGTCAATAATGCATTACTATGTCTTATAGAGCAATTTCCACTGCACATATATACCACATTTTTATTTCTCAATTCATCAGGTGCTGGGCATCTAGGTGTTTCCCACAGGCTATTATGAATTGTATTACTATGAAGAATAGAGAACAGGCTTTATGTGGAATCAGTTTCCACTCTCTCTGTTTGGAGTGGAAAATAATAATATGGAAGCCCTCTATATATATGTCTCTTATAATCTAGATTTGCATGAATATTTAATTCTCCTTCACCCCCTCTGTGAGAGAAAACCATCTAGCCAACAATCATTGTTGTAGAAAATCCATTTACTTCTACATAGTATGAAGAACAAAAGATCATCTACCCAGAGCAGACACATAGAGGGAATCCTGCTGTATTTAGAGAATAGATATTGTATTTATTAGTTCTGTTCATTAAGAAATGAAGCCTCTTAGTTTATTCTAGCAGAGTTTTTATAGAAAATAAATGATTTAAAACCTGTATTTCTGGACTGAGTAGAGATGTGACAAACCTCGTCTAAATACAGGAACTAGGAGTCAACTGTTTGCATGTAAGAAGCCAAGACACTGCTTCTACTCCCATTCTGGATACCCATGCTATAGCCTTATTTCAGAATAAATCTGTTTATTCTGTGGCGAGTTCACATAGTAGGAAGAAATGTGACTCAGTGTAGCAACACTTGGGTCCAAGCTTTGATACCTGGGTGATTTTGAAAATTCCCTGTCTTTATTTGAAAGAGAAAGACAGTGGGGGAGAAAAAATACTTTAAAGTTCTAACAAACTCTGCTCAAGACAGGCTTTCTTTTATAAGTCTAATGATATAATGAATATGATAACATAGATATGAATCCTAGCAACTAATATAAATAAAAGATTAAAAAGATATGGCCCAAATCTCATGACAATCATCCAGGTGAAGAGCCACATATACGGGAAAAGTTCTCCATGTAAGATAGACCTGAAAAGGAAGTTACAGAGACACAATCCCAGGAGAGTTTAGGCATGGTAAAACTTTTCAACTTTTTTATCAACACATTCTCACCATCTGCCTCATAATATATCTGAGCATAGACAATGTATATTTTGAAAGCTGCTCTATTTCAAACCTGCCTACAGTAGTCGCAGTTGTGAACACTTACTTAAGCTTATACCTACAAACTGTGAAAAACAAACATATCCGTGAAGCTAAAACCTTTCTCAGTTACAAATCTCATTTTACATAAGAGGGAGACTCAAGTGGATCACTGAGCTCCACATTTTACTTAGCTGATTCTTATTAAGCACAGCTCACTGAAATCTTTGAGAAGTTCTTTATCTTCCATCGCTAACTGTGTGAATGATCAACTTATTATCTATTGTGTCTAACTTTCTGTTTCCCCAAATTCGAGGGTCAAATAAGAATAGCACCTAAATCTCAAGATGGTTGCAAAAACACTATTTAAGAGACCAGTACAGGAGTATATTATACAGAATACACCTGTATTAGCATCTTATTATTACTTTTATTTTTAGAGAGGTTATGCGAGGGCTGTGGGTATGACCTCCTGCGCCCTATACTATGCTCTGCAATTCCACACCAGTTCCGTAAACAGTCATCTCCTTCTGCTTCCTTCTATTAAACCACAAAAACGCTGCAATCACTTAGCCAAGCAGAGGATGCCGGGGAAAACATGTTTTCTTGTGAAACACGAAAATTGAGTTCCAAAGCAAAGCAATATTGAATTAAATGAACGTGGATAATTTTTAGTGAAAAGTAGTAGGGGATATGACAAGAGAATTCAGAAAATTTTAGGACATTTAGTGATCAGAACTCAAAATGCAGGGATTTCCCTTTTTATGACTTTAAAAAGGAAGGTAAATAATATCTCCAGGTTTGATTTTTTTACCTTGACTTTATTCCTATCTCTGAAAATGCTTTCCAGCATAACAGTTTATAAATATGAATTTCTTTTATCCATATTCCTATAGCAAAAATGTCTGCAGCTATAAAATGTAAGTTGCACTGTCATTTTAGGATCAGAATAGTCAATGATTAGGGCTTAATCACTGCTCTCACTTAAAGCTATGACTGTGGCAACTGCCACCTTGGAACTAGAGAGCTAACTCTCAACCAAAGCACCACATAGAGGAAAAAAAAATGAATCCCACTTGGAAGAAATGTACATTTTTGTTAAAAGTGGATAAATAAAGGAAACTGGCAAAGGAGAAAATAAATCTGTGATAAATTAACAAAAAACAAACGTCAATGTAGCTGGAAAACCAAATGCCAGCCTTTTTATTGATGAAAGAGTCTGTGGGAAAAACACATTTGCAAAGATTCCATGCTACAGTCACATATGCCTGTATTTGAATTATGGATCTAAAAATTTCTCAAAATGTGAATATTTACTCATTAGTCATGTGTGAGTATTTAGTATTAACTAAAGACATGTTGTGTGTTTTACTAAGTAATATAAAGAACTCAATTCTTTGAATTCATACCGCAGCAGCAGATCCGAATAATACCAATAAAATAAGTAACTGTTCTATAAAGTATGCCAGAATACATAGAAATTAAAGGAGAGAAAAACCCAGAGAAGTTGCAGCTTTATGAACGTTTTCCCAATATGATGTTTGGGGAGTAGGATTCTAAGGTTTGGAACTACCAGAGCTAATTTAATAGTAATGTTACAGGCATACGCCTAAGAAATTTAGTAAGGAGCAGAAAAGATGATTGCACTACTCAGGTTTTGTCAGAAGAATACCCCTTAATGCAAAAGCATTTGTTTAGGGTCATTGCTTTAGGACCTCCAGCCCAGGATCAGGAGGACCAATTGCTTTAGGAAAGCAGATGATAATGGCAGATAGTACATAGCAGAGAAAATCACTTTATGTTCAGGAAGCAAAATAAAGTGGAGGAAGGTGTCAGTAGTGTCTCCTGTCCCCTTTCGAGTTTTGTTTCTAGTGACCCAACATCCCACTCAACAGCCCATCCTAAAGTCTCTACCACATCCCCGTGTACCATAGGCTGGGGACCAAACTTGAAAACATTGGTTTTTCAGAGTTATGTATCCAAATCCAAATTTTAGCAAAATAACATGAGTAAGGTTAGTGTGGGACAGGAAAAGAAAAATACCTGTGAGGCCTTCAAGAAACCTACACTTATAAACACAATTTGGTGTTTCTGAATATACACTCACTTGTATAATAGTGCATATTTATATTCTATAAATCTGTACATGTTTGGACAAATTTGTATAGCTACGAAAAATTTATTTGCATATGTATCTGCATTATATACATAGACATACATGTTATTGTCATCTTATGTAAAGTTCTTCAAGAACAGACAATTAAGTTTTTATAATTTTTACTTCTAACAGTAAGAGTAGAAACCACTGGAGAATAATGGTTCTTAATATAGTTTATCATCCTATGATTTTTCCAATAGACATGTACGACTATTATTTTATTATGTAATGTCAAATTCAAAAGAAAGTACACAGAAATAAATGTATAGTTGAAAAATTATTAATAAGCCAGGCTTTAGGAACCAAATCCCAAGTCAGGAAATGAATGCTATCAGTAATCCAGACACATCCATGTCTGCCTAATCTATTACAGTGGCCTTGCTCTACCGTAGAGGAACTCAGCACGTCAATTTTTTCAGTAATTACTCTGCTGCTTTTCCTGTTCTTTCTAGCCCCAAAGAAGTCATTTTTATAAAGAATAAATACATCTTACGTTATTTAAATCATTAATTTAAATAGACTCATTTATAACATTTATAATCTTATTTTGAAACCCTTTTGAACTGAATAAAAGTTTTATGGCACTTATCCTATTTTATGTCATGTGTATAAGTTATCCCATAAAGACTCATGTACTAAAGCTTTATCCCTAATATGGGCAGTTTTGTGCACTTAGACGTCGGGGATGCCATTTGTTCATGTGAGCTGGGACTTCATTAATGAACTAATTCCCCAATGGATTCTGAATCTGCTGGGACATTGGGAGGGTGAGACATGGCTGGTGCAGCCCATTTGGGAAAACCAGGTCATGGGCATCATGTCCTGGAAGGATACCCCTCAACCCTGACCTTTTCCTGATCCCTCTTTTGCAACTTGAATATCTTGAAGTGAATAATTTGGTCATGTTTGTCAGGGTGATGGGCCTCAACACAGGCACACAGCAATGGAGCCAAGACAACCAAGTGAAATCTCTTAAACGGTGAGGCAAATCAAAACTTCCCTGCCTTTACATTCTTCTCTCATGTTCTCATTGCTGGGATAAAGCATATAAGCCATCTCCACTTCTGTTACATGTAGTTAGAATATAGGTTCTATTGTTGATTTTTCTTCCATTTTATTAATCAGCAATTATGTATCTATTTCCTTAGTGAATTTTCAAAAGAAATTGCATCCATTGCTAACTGAAGAAAACAACATTGGCCTGAATGTTCTGGCCCAGGCCTCCAAGAAGGCACATTGGCATTTATGTGGTGAGACCCTCTGTGGTTTTCTTAAACATGCACGTCACCGCTCTTACCCAAGGACGTGAGACTATTTTCACAAGTGAATACATAGATATATAACTTTCCAAATGATGTGCAAAAATTTCTGAGGTTTTATATTTAAATTACTCTTGAAGAAGACTTTCAATTTTATCATTCTATATGTCGTTGGATCTTGGGTTTTCATTCTTGTGTTGTAAATGAGATTGGTAAGGTTATGTATGTTTTTGATTATTTAGATGCTTGTACAGAAACTGTTTAAATATACCATTGTTAGATTGTGTTCCACCTTAGCGAGTCATAGAAAACAAAAAGGATGTGTGGGGATTCTCTGTCTATTCTGCATATGAGTCAATTCATTTATAGATTTTTACTTGTATAATTTAATTTTTCAAGTGCTTTGTTGGCTTTGATGAATCAAAGTGCTTAGATACTAATGCATTTAAAATGTTATGTTTCCTTTAATGCTTAGAATTTATTAAATCTAGGGGTTTTTTGCACTTGAATTTATTCTTTAAACTAGCTTCTAGAAGCTTAATTATTTCAAAGTGTTCAAATTTAGGAGCTGATTCATCTTTTGATTTATCCTGTGATAAAATTTTATTCTATCATGCTTGCTATTTTGCTAGTTGTATTCTTTGTTTATTTTAGTTCTTTGAGAATTTTTGTCCAATATGTTTTGATCTTATTTAACCATGTCAACATTCCTTTCTCTATCCGCTCCTCTCTCTCCTTCCTTTTTAAAATTTTGACTTACCAGTCCAGTTTGCACTGCCCGTATATTATTGGGGGGTGGGACCTTCTGCTGCAGCATAGTCAAACATAGAAAAACATTATTGTAGAAAACTGACTCTCCCATTCTCAACAGCTACCAAATTCAATAGCTTCTCAAGTAGTGAAAGGATTCTGTTCACATCTCCTCCCCTCCATTCTGGGTTTATCACATGTTTGAGCCTCCATAAATATTGTGCTTACTGTCATATCACTGTGACTTCATATGCACAAAACTTTATTTAAAAAACAGTATTCATATAGGAATATTTAGGAGTGTTTGGTCCTAACAGTCTAAAAGATACAACAAGTAGATGGGACATTTTTCATCCTTTGCATTTCTAGGACAATTACATAACAAGAATAAGCAAAATATAATTGGTTTTTGATTTATTTTCTATGATGTATTTTTATTGATTTATGTACTTCTTGCTATTTGTTTTCATCTATTTTCATTAGTGGTTAATATTCGTACAAAGATTGGTTTCATCATGATAATTTTTTTCACCTTTAAGCAACACTTTATTAAACCGTATGTAACCTCTAAACACAAGGTTGTGACCTGATTACTTAAATAAACCTAAACAGGAGAGCTCTGAAATGTCAATATAAAACAGTCGTTTTAGCTGATAGCCAGGGAAACTAATCCAGTTCTTTTCATCATGAAATAATAGTCTTTTCTTGCTCCTTTTTTTTTATCAAAAATTCTAATAACATTATTTAAAACATATAGTAAATTTGTTATTTTTCTGTTACTAACTATGCCACCTTTTGAATTTAACCCACACACTCCTTTAATAAGATAAGAAAAATGGAAAAAAATAACTCTGTTTGACAGTACGCGCATTTTTGTCAGGGCCCTACATTTTAAGCCTTGTCTTATATAAAACAAGGCATTTGGTCAAACAACACATATTCACTGAACAAAAGCTTTTAAAATTTTTTTTTAAATTCTAGATCCTTGTATTTTTCAGGAGTGAGCTCTCACTATGATCTGTCTGTATTGCAAAGATATAATCTAAATCCACTTACACAATATACATATCTGCAATCATTTATTGATCATAGCTGTTCTGTTCATAGCACAGCTCCTTTATTCAGAGCTGTTAATGTGAGAAGTCCCTACAAGACACATGAATTAAATATCTTATTTCAAGAAAGAAAATAATTCAATATTGAGACCAATATTTGAAAAATATGATTGAAGTGTTAATGAAGGTACAAAGCAATTAAACTCTATCTCTAGCACATTCTGTTCAAGTGGTGACAATAGGTACCAGCTGTAGTATCAGTATGTGACACATTTACAACAGCACCAGGGCTCTGCTTGTGGAAGAACCCACACTATAGCTGATAGCAACAGCCACGTTAGAAACTGAAGTAATTTTTCTAAGTTCATTTTAATGTGTAGAATAGAGACATTTGCTTCATTTAGAAAATTATCCTAAAGTGGGTGAGTATTCTCTCTTTTCTTTCTCTTCTATTTTGAGTTTTTGTTTATATGTCTTAGTTGGTAAATGTACGGAGCATTTTGGAATATACTGCCTTGTTAAACATTTTTTAAGATAAAACCAAATCTTTTTATTATTATTATTAAAAATTTCCACCTCCTAACCTCCTCCCATTTCCCTCCCCCTCCTTCCCCTCCCCCTTCCCCTCACTCTCCAGTCCTAAGTGCAGTCAGGGTTCCCTGCTCTGTGGGAAGTCCAGGGTCCTCCCAGCTCCATCAAGGTCTAGGAAGGTGAGCATCCAAACAGACTAGGCTCTCACAAAGCGTGTCCATGCAGTAGAATCAAAACCCATTGCCATTGTCCTTGGCTTCTCAGTCAG
>LOEQ01004709.1:15755-29043 GCA_001685075.1 Bramus lutescens | reverse complement strand
CCAATCTTTGCTGTGACTGACTCTGGGTGGATCTCCTCAGTGCAGGAGCAGGAAATGTTCCTGTATGGATGGAACTCCTCAGCACAGAAACAGGGTCTCCTGGTAGTTCATGGATCCTGCAGACAAAGGGGCAAACGTGGAGGGAGGGCAGGGTCAAGTGGAACACAGAATACCCTGCAGCAGAAACTGAAGGTGCCCTGCACTCCCTTGTGGGGTCCTTCTGGCCTGCCTGGCCGGCAGATACTCTCTCCTCTGGGTGGACAGCCTTAGTGCAGTAACAGGAACTGTTCCTGGGCCAAGGACCTTGCAGACAATAGGGGAGGCTTGGGTGAGGCAGGGTCCTGTGTAACAAAGAAGCCCCTGCAGCAGGAGCTGGGGGTGTGTGCTCCCTTCCAGGACAGTCCGCCCCAGGGATGGCACACACTCACCCATCTGGATGGAACTCCTCAACGCCTCATCATGACATTTCAACAAGCATATCCAATGTATATGCTTTATCATATCCTTACACTCTCCTCCTGGTCCCTGTTCCTCCACAAATGCTTTGCTGCTACTGTGATAAAATACCAGGAACAAAAACAACATTAGAAGACTTTATTTTGACTTATTGTTTCTGCGATTTAGAGTCTATAATGCCAGGGGGAAGAGAGATAGTGTGGCATCAGGCAGCCAGAGGAGAAAGCTGATTGCATATTTTGTCTGCACACCCGGAAATAAATGTGGAGATGGAAATGGGGCAAGGCATATAAATTCTAAAGTACAGCCCTCGGTGATATACTTCTAGTAATGTTCCTTGTCCTAGAAGTTCAATAACTTCCCCAAACAGCAACACCAACTGAGAAACAAGAATTCAAATACAGGATCCTATAGGGGAATATTTCTCTTTCAAACCACTGCAAGGCAATTTCTACTTCTGTAGTATATATAGATGTTAATGTTATATACAATAGATGTATATATGCATATAACTAGCATTATATATACACACATGCATATATATGCATAGACATACTCAGTCTCCTTAGATGGATACTATTTCAATATTTTCAGTTTATAGTATCCTAATTTCCACATTTTGTTTATCAAATTTTGAGTTATACATCATAAATTTCAGTTATCTGGTTTACTTATATTTTGCTTTTTAAAAAAAATTATTTATTGTAAGTGATATCCTGTGTCCAGGCATTGAAGGCTACTTCGCAAATTCTCTTATCAGGTTCAGTATGGTTGGATTTATATTGAGGTCTTTAATCCATTTGTACTTGAGTTCAATTGCTGGGAAAAGCAGTGACAGTTTTCTTAAAAAAAAAAACTGGATCCTGTTGAGTTGACCACATAATAATAAAGGCCATTCACCCAAAAGCGCAATTACTTTTCAGGAATCTCAAATATACATCTAGCCCTACATGCAAAGGAGATGAAATAAGGGTTCAAACTTATGTCACCCTGGCACAGGGTCTATATCCTTGCAATATCACCATGATGTGAATGTATTCACTGAAATGTAAAAGTATGCCTACTTGGTATACAGAAGGCATACATCCATGAAAAGGAGAAAGTATAAATGCAAGAGAATATGAAAAATAAATTGACCAAAGTGCAATATGGGTCAAGGTGTTACAGGAATATAAATTTCCAATGATAAAAACTTAGAGTTTTTAGTGAATTTCTCACGATATATATTGGGCTGATTTGATTTTCATGATAAAGTTAGAAAGGGCAATATTATGATTTGATTGGCACTGTGGGTTAGTGTGAAACAACGAGCTTTAAAATTGTTTAGGCTATAATTCCAATATTTCCTCCTGTGAGGAAAGCCTTAGATACAATCCAGCCATCAATATACATTTCCTGTCAAATTTGTACTGTAGTGTGCTGGGTTCACATCTTAGGTAGAACATTGATGTCTCTCCCCCCACCAGCATCCAGAATATCATCTTCTTGCAGTATTCATGCTAGTATGCTGAAAGTTTCCTCTTTAGCTTGACACTGTGTCCTCTGTGCCATGCAGCCATCATGTGTGGTGATGTCGGCTTTAGGGTCTCACCACACAGTTATAATTGACAGCCAAAGGGAAATGGACTTGATTTAGGCGTTTCTCAGGATTCTGAAGTGTCCCTGACCAGTAGCTCATATGGTCTTGTTTCATCCCCTGTAGTATCACTTCCATTTAATTACCCATGTCTTCCGAAATCTACACTTTAAATCTACGCTGAACAATTTTCTTCTAATTTGCTCTTCTCTCCTACCAAAAATAATACTGTTTTCTGATCTGTCATTTCCACATTTCTGAAGAATTTTCTAAGACCTTTACTGTAAGACAAGCCTTATAAAAATTAATTCCCTTAGTTTGTCTAAGAAAGTTTCCCTGTGTCTTTCAACTTTGACATATAGATTCACCAGATACAGAATATTATGTTGGTGACTTTTTTCTCTCAACATTTCTAATATTTCCCTCGCCCATTTTTTTTTCTTGCAGAGTTCCTTAGGAGAAGTCAGTTGTGACTGCAATTATTGTCCCATCATAGGCAAAATGTTTGCATCCTTTGCCATCTTTAGCAATTGTTTCACTCTTAGATTGTAATTTGAAAATGCAACAGGAAAACAGCAATGTAAATAGTGTACTGGAATTGAGTTATGATCTTCCTCATTGTGACAGTATCTTAGATATTAATGAACACGTATCTCTTGAATAGGCATTATGAAGGGTCTTTCGGTTCACCATTTCTTTTGTTAAGAAAGGTGGCTTCATTGGTTGGGATTGAGTATTTCCATTCCGCCATGTCAATTAGGCTCTGATATTTCATCACTCCCAGATATTTCATCACTGTGTGACTAATTTCTTCTGAGAAAATCCTTGTTAAATAGACCACAGACTAGCCTTGTCAAAAACACTGTCTTTCCCCTCTTTAGTACTGGAAACTTAAGGGTTTTTCTTCGCTATGGGAGCTTGGTTGATTTCCAAGAAGTAATCTTACAAAAATCTGGGTCCCAAAAGATTTAAACTCTCAAAGTGATTCACAGTAAACTTCCAGAACTTGTCAATCACAGTTCATGTTCTATACTTGCCTTAGGTTTCCAGTATAGCTTTCCTGAACTTCTGTTTTATTAAACCTTGGATTGCTTTGCTTACTCACCCATCACTCCCCAATTGCAAGGAAAGTGTCTGCTTTGCATCCTTATCTCTATTATGGATCCTTGAGAGGATGGGTTTTTCAGGTCCTTCAAAGAAGGAACAAGAATAAGAACTCCATACAACCTTAATGAACAGTATATGCTGCTAATGAGTGATTCCAGGGTGCAAATACAGGGGGGTATTTTTGAGTAAATGAAGTTAGTGACATGGATTTTTTGAGGATTAAAAGAAATTATGTTGTTTATGCATTTTACTTAGAAAGAACACATTATGGTGAAAATTAAGAGAAGGATTAAGATGTTAATTGAGGAATAATTGCAATATTAGACCATGAGGAGAAAACTGACTTTCTTTCCCGACTACAAATATGGAAAAGGTCACAATATTTAGATATGGTTACAGACAGGGTTTATTGTTATTGTTGTTGTGGGTGGTGGTTGCTTTGATTTATGGAGTTGAACCTAATGTGCTAAGCAAGAGCAGGCTCTTGACAGTTCAGTTCATGTAATGTGAAGAAGTTAATGTTTACTAAAAATTTGAAAAATCAAATTCGTATGTCACAAAAGAAAAGATGCAAAAACTAATGTGAAGGAACACATATCTACCAAGCTACTTACCTCCTGGCAAGTGATTCCACTCAAATATTCTACAAAAATTACAGAAAAATTTTACATCTTCTGTGTTTGCTGTCAGTCAGTTCCTTAGTCATATTTGGACAACAAACAACTGTCAAGGAAAAATTAGAACATTCTTAAATTTGCATCGACCCACTATTGTGGTGCAGTTCAGATCATGACATCTTTGCAAGCTCTACTTGTCCTTGGAGCTAGTGATTTTCAAATAGCAACATTTTTTTAATAATTTTTTACAACATAAACTGTTCCCATTAATTATGCTCAAGACCATTATAGACTGCAGTTAATTAGGTTCTGTTTGGCATAAAATCAACATAGTTATTTGAAGTTCATTTAAGTTATAGAAATTTTACTGAAAAGAATAAAAATAAATTGCTAGTAGTGATATATGGATTTTATGGTATATTATTTTTATTGAAATCTATTTAGCAGCTTGGAAAATGTTGGGTCTTAATTGCTCTAGGTAATTGAGTCTGTCCTGATTAAGTTACCAAATAATTTGTTATGGAGAAAATTAAACGGTTATTGATTATAAGTTTGTGAATATTCTAATTAATGTTAAGACATAAAATGTTAGTTTTGGATTTGCTTTCCTGTTCTATTTTTGTAAAGGAAATTAGCTGTGAGCCCAAAATTGAATAGTTGACTGTTTTTCTGCTGGGACTTAGATTTCCTAATTTTCAGCTTTGATGAAGCCTGAGAGGTTATGCAGCAAAACAAAAGCAAAAACAAAAGGAACAACAAAGGCAGGTTGTTGATATTTTTGTCATCTGGGACAGACAAATGCATCAACACATGGGAGAATATAGATCCACATATTAGACTTCATCCTGGTACATGTACAACACAATCTATTACTTGATTCTGTATTATTTTGAACCTTAATTTCTACCAAGCTACTTATCAACTTGCAAGTGATTTACCTCAAAATTTTATAAAAATTACAGGAATGCACAGGTTTTACATGTTTTTTGTTTGCTAGCAGTCAGTTCCATAGCCATATTTGGACACTATACAACTGTCAAGGAAAAATTAGAACATTCTTAAATATGTGTTAAGTCACTATTGTTCAGTTCAGATCATGACATCTTTGCAAGCTTTAGTTGACTTTAAAGCTACTGAACTATGTTATTTTGCCTCTAACATTTTCTTCTGTATCCCAGTTATTGGCCTGGAAGTTCCAGGTAACAAGCTTTGGAGATCTGTCATTGTGACTGCTGAAAAATAATATGATATAAATAGTCAATAAGCTCAAAGTTCGGCCTCCTTGTGCTTACCACAGGCTGTGTTCTTACGCTGGCTGTATAGAAAGAGGGGAGGCATAATAAATCCACCCCATGTAAACCTCAGNCGTGCGGGAGCTGGGCGGGACGAAAAGCAGGGCCCGTTCACTCTATTACTACAACTGTGCCTGGTCTGTACTGTGAATGGGGACACATGGATTTGAGGAAAAAAATAACCTCAAAATTCTAGCACTAAAATTTTTCAGCTACTTATGTGAAATAGGCAGATAACCCTTGAAAGGGTCAACACAGGACACTTGGAAAAACACTGATAGTATTTTCTGTTTACTAAAAGCAAAGTGAAAAGAGGATCAGTTAACTATTGGTACAAAAAAGAGGTACTTAGTCAAGGCTGTGCCCCATGGAGCCAATAACAGCTCCCTCAAGCATAACCCCACTAAACATTCTTGCTGTATGCCAGGTCAGTGTCAAATACATTTAGGATACAGCTTCAAAGTTAATCTTGGTGATTGAGAAAGTCAATAAACTGTGAATGACTGTTTCTTTTATTGCTGTATCCCATGTCTATACAATTGTTCCATGACTAGGGCATAAATAAAAAGATTACATTTGCTAATCTTTTGACCATAAGCATGCATATATTCCATATGTTTGTAAATATATATATTGAGGAATCTACATACATGTTCTCATTTGGAGGTGAGTATTTTACAACAAACTTGGGTGACTAAGAATAAAGAAACACAATACTGACTGAGCTAAAAGTTAAATAATTTCTTTCTGGGAATAATTTTACTAAATTTTGCTTAGTTGCTTAATCTATGTCATATTTCAAGAAACAATTCAATAAGTTTCATTACTATAATTTTGTGTTAAGTTGGCTTAAAGCTCCAATATCTTAGGATGTTTTATTTAATAATCATGATAATGATTATGTTATAAAGAACAAATACAATGTAATTGCAATGTCACAGACATCACCATATGTGATCCAATTTGTTTATTTTAATTACTACTCATTACTGTCACCATTTTGTGCAGCAGGGAACAAGCGTTAAGTCATTGTGACCAATATCAGATCTCCGGTGTGGGAGGTCCTTCTGTCTATATGTTGCTTTTATTGGTTAATGAATAAAGAAACTGGCTTGGCCTATAAAAAAGATAGTTAGGAGGGGAAAACTAAGCTAAATGCTGGGAGAAAGGAGGTGGAGTCAGAGAAGAACCATGGAGTCGCCACCAGAGACAGACATGCTGAAAATTTGCCAGTAAACCACTGTCACGTGGTGATGCACAGATTAATAAAGACAGGTTAAATTAATATGTAAGAGTTAGCCAATAAGAAGCTAGAGCTAATGGGCCGAGCAGTGATTTAATTAATATGGTTTCTGTGCAGTTATTTTGGGAGTCTTGGCAGCTGAGAAATGAACAATCTCCTTACTACAGATCTCCAGTTACTTCTAGTTCGAAAGTCATTCAAATTGTAGAGTTTCTATGCCTACCAAATTCAGTATTCTTTAATTACTTACACGTATTAGAAATAAGCATTTTTAATTTTTCTGGTAAAATTAATATTTATATATAATGTGCAATTGATTTCATGAATGAAAACAGTAACATATACTTTTATTTTTTTAATTTTTAAATATAATTGCATTTTATATATAATAATGTTTTACCTGAGAGTACACATGCACTCTCCATGATTATCTGGAGCCTGAGAGGACCAGAACAGGATTCTGGATCCCTTAGAACAGGGTTCACATACCATTGTGAGTTTCTTTGTGGGTACTACTAACTGATCCTGGTCTTCTGGAGGAACAGCCATTGCTCTTAATCACTGAGCCATCTTTCTTTCTCCTTCATTTACTTTTTAAATTTCATAAAACCAAGATTCATTTAAAATTCTTGGTGCTGTGTCTATGAAATATTTCAATCTTAAAGTGTAATTTTTACATATTAGAAAAAAAACTGTCACTGTCTGAACTATTGAAAGTGTTTCATTTTCTTGGCAAAAGGTGAGTTTCCTGGCCGAGTCAAACAACAGAACCTGAAGATAGCTTAGGTATAATACCTGAAGCAAAATAAACACAATACAATGAGTCATCACTGTAGCCATAGGTTCTGACATACTAAAGTAGAATTGCACTATTTGAGGGATGACAAATTTTCACTTTTGTGGCATCTGGATATTTCTGTAATAACATATAAGTCAAACAATGGGTAATAAAGGACATTGATAACAGAGAATTACAAATGGCAGTTATAAATTGTTGAGAATAGTGTGGGGAAAACATAAAACCTATAGGGTCCACAGTTTTTTACTTCCAGGGTACAAATTCATTCCTCCATGAAGAGAAATGATTGTGAGGGTCTTACTATAAATGGCTGTGATTGATTTCTTGGGTGACTAGAAGTCATCAGTTTCTTCCTTTTGAATTATACCTCATATGTCACAACTCAAAGAGCCTTAATGCCAGTTAGTGTCTGCACCCACAAAGAACAAATAATGAATTCATGGATTGTCTTTCTTTCCACACTTCATTTACAAAAGCTAATTGTTTAGGGAATAGATGTTCCTTGCCTCATTGGCTTAATAATTCAGGAAACTCTTTTGGAATTCCACACCAAGAAACCAAATTCAGCCTAAAAGAAAAATCCTTCCTTAACTCACACATATGAGAAGAAACAGAAAGCCTTATTAAATCTAAACCAATAGTGGATGAATTCACTAACTAGTCTTCCCTGCTGGGGCATTTAGCCTTTAGAAGCTGTGAGCTCTAAACTGCAGAAAGGAAATCCTCATTAATTTGCAGCAAAAGAAAGTAACGACTGTCACATTCACTCAAAAAAAAAAGCTATCTTCTAATTGAAAGTGATAGGCATTTGGGAGAGAGAGCCCTTTTCTCTAGGCAGCTAGTCAGGTCACAGGCCTAAGCAAACAAGTGTCTATATGTCCTGGCAAAACTGGAAGTCAAGCATAGGAACACAAAAGTTTTCTAATAAACTTTACACAGTGAGTAATAAAGCCAAGGAACAAATAAAGAGGTCAGAAGCTGAAATTCCACAGCTACTCAAGCACCATTAAAACATACATGGTTGCCAGTTCTTAGGGCCCTCAGTGGGTTTTGCTGTGTTCATTCTACCCCTTGACGAATCAGTCAATCCTTTGACTCTATATCCCTTGGACTCTCCATATATTCTAATTAGATAATTAGTTTCACGACAATTTGACACATAATTTACATATTTGCATAAACGAATTGGCCTGTTCTCAAGTTATAAAAGCACTTCCTTTGCCAAGAACGACTTAGCAATCTGTGTTGAGACCCCTCCTTGCTGAGTGCACTAAAACTTTGCTTTTGAGCCTGTAATGAATATCAAAATTGTTCCAGTATAGTAAAAAGGGAGGAGTCAGAAATTGAGATAAAGACCCAATAAATCCAAAGACAGCAAAGTGTCAAGTGCCTGATTATTCCTCCAAGTTTTTCCCGAAACACCAGACCCAGAAATCCCTTCTTCTTTCTTCTTGTCCACTCTAGCTGACTTCCTCAGTCCTCCAAGAACTCTATGGTTAATGCTGCTTATCCAATCACTGACTTTCTCCTTTGATTCTAGGTGGCTTTGGCAGAAATTAGCTGAGGGTATGCTAGGAGGGGGAACTGAGGCTAAGGAAATGTTAGACTAAGAAAAATGAACACAGAAGCATATGATAGACCGGAAAGAATGAAGGCTAACACCAAACAGTCCTAAGATTATTTCTCAGCCTGCATATATACTAATTACAGGCAAAAGGCAGAACACAGAACTATGCAGTCAGATAGACACCTCCTTGCCCTTGGGAAGAAGCTCAAGCAGGTGCATTATCTCAATACAAGAATTCAGCTAGTAACAAGCAGCTGCCACTCATAAGGAGGAGTGCCTCCGACTCCCATACACTATCCCAAATCTTAATAGACAACGTGTTCTTCATCTGCCAGAAAAAAATGATCTTTCTCATGGACTTAATCAGAACTTTCTCATTAAGAATATTTGGAGCAAGCAGAGCAGGCAATCTTGAACGCAAATGACTTAAGTCAGTAATGACTCCAGATTGAAACCGAATCCCACACGGGCTCCCACAAGACAGTGGCACTTTTCTTCTGCAGCGCTAGCCCTTCCTTTACCCTTGACATTCTTCCAAATCCATTGTGAGACGGTGCAGCTCTGGCCCAGGCACCACCTAACAAAGGGGCTTCTGCAGTGGAGCACCGCTGCCATTTGTGGGTAATGTCCTTGGTATCACGCTGTATTGCTTGCTTTCATTAGTTATAATAGAGTACCAGCGGTTTTCAATAACATAATTCTCTTTCTGAAATGAAAATTCAGAGTAGTAAAGGACAGATTTCAGCCACTATACCTAGAATGACTATGTAGCTTGACTTGTATGTCTTATTTGTGAAAACCTCCATTTGTGTGTTTGAAAAATGATTAACACTATATATTTGATTTAAAGAAGAAAGCAAGTCTCCTATTCAAAATCTACATAAGTGTAAGAAAAATGAACACATATACAATTGCCCTCTGAGTTTTATATTGTAAATCTGCTGATATAATAAATCAGTAAGTAATAAAAATATGACTATGACTACAGTAAAATACCACTGCTGTTTTTATAATTATGTTTAAAGATTATGATATATAACACATTCTACACAATGTTTCCTACATTTGTGGCTTAATGTTTCTTTTTGTTGTTGTTATAATTAGTTTCATTTTTTGAGACAGGGTTTCTGTATGTAGCCCTGGCTGTGCTGAAACTCACTCTGTATACCAAATTGACCTCAAATTCATATTGTCCGACCCCTTTAATCCCAAATTCTTGAATTAAAGATATGCTCCACCATGCCTGGCTCATGGCTTAGTATTTCCAGATAAAGTAACTCTTTGGCCAATAGACCACACTGCCAGGTAAAATAAGACCGTAATCTAAATCAGATGTCTGTAATTTTCTAATGTAATCAATGTTCTTACCATTTATGCATCAAATTTATATCAACTTTTCTCAAGGTTAAAAATGAATGAAACTGAAGGAGATAAATTGTCAGAGGATGAAGTTGGACTCTAAGTCATTCTTAAAGGTAGCCTATTTTAATTTATGTTCTTGGATAATTCCTCTAGCATTGATAGGATCCATTATTATGAATAATATGACACTTCATACAGTAAAGATTTAATTTTGTGTCCAAAAATTTAATGTTGAAATAATTCAAAAGAGACATTCCTGAATTTTGAAGATCACTCTTCCCTTTAGCTCGATGTCATGTTGCAGACAATTTCTCTCAACAACACAAAGGTTCTAGTCTTTATATTTGTTGAAACAGAGTTGTGAATAAATCAATAGAGGACAAAAAACACAAATTTACTTGTGTTCATGTGAGTACACAGCCTGTTAATGTGTGGAGCTGGAATGTCTAGGAGACTGAGGCTTAAATCCCTTCTTCATGGGAGATGGAAGTGCTGGTTTAAACAGTTTTATATGGGAAACTATTATATCTAGGAGAAATAGACAGTGACCGAGGGCTTGCTTCTTTGGGCTGCATATGTGTAAAGTATGTCAGTCTCTTTTGCATGGCTGATTTTCTTGGATAATGGTATCTCATAATGATGCTTTCCTTCTAGGAAGAGAATTTGGCAAGAAAAGAGAAATTCAGAGGATGTCACTCCCTGTACTTATGGAGAAGGGGGGGGAGTGAAAAGATGAGAAAGCAAAGGATGGATGGAGATCGGAGAGAACTGTTTTCTGAGCAGTGTGAAATAATTTATTGTAAAAGACTTACAAGAGAATAACTGGGATGAACTCTTGAATATAAAACAGATAAGGATGTATGCCAATGAGGAGAGAGAGAGAGACTCTCTCTCTCTCTCTCTCTCTCTCTCTCTCTCAAAGGTTACAGTGAGAATAGATGGTATAACAGTTACAAAGAAGGTCTCAAGCAAGAAAAGGAACTTTTACCAAATTTAAAGAAGTATTTTTCATGAAGGTAGGCCAAAAATTCAGGCACTGACATTGATCTGATACTAAGGATGAAGAAATCTCAGAAGTAACGGGTCGGTTCCTTGTCAAAACTAGATCTGGGAAGGGCAGTCATGGAATTCAAAGGAAAAAGCTGGATTCAATCAAGGACCTATGCAGCCTCAGAAGAGGTTGGTCAAAGAGGGAGCAGAGCAGCTGTGGGCAGAGATATTGGCTTGAAAGCCTTGCAGAAATTCTTCATTTGTGAGAGCAACACGGAAGGACCTATGCCCCAAAGTTTCCTCTGAAAATGAGGAATTTCCTGCCCCAAGTCAGCAAAGCAGCATAACACAGCGGGTCCTATCTCATCACTTATTAAGGTTTCCCAGAGAATGGGGAGCACAGAAGCTGTATGGAAAAGCTGTTGAGGAATCTTAGTCTAGCTATGCCCCGTGTTTTGTCATCTTTGCTTGGTATAGAACATGCATAAAGATCTTGACTGGCTTGTCACTGTGACTGCCATTTTATACCTTGAAAGATTCTGATTTCTATGAACTGAAATGAAAGTCAGTACCTGTCACCTGTCTCTTGGGTACTTCGGAAGCCTCATAATCTTTCCTTTTATGATTCAGAAAATGCAATGAGGGCACACTGAATGGTATCTTAACAAGATGTGGCAGAGACTGGGACATTTATGTTCACATTAAATCATAGAAACTCAGTCTCACACTCAAGCCAGGATCGTGGAATATATTCGCCCAGTCGATACCTTAAGTGAAGAAGCTCAGTGATGATAATGCCTCCAAGAAAGAAAACACAATGTAGCCATTTTCAATTGTGCCTTCAGAACAGTTAATGACTTCTAAACATTCCTGTTACTTGAATGGTAAAACACTGATCTTAATCTGAAGACTATTTTGCTAAAAGAAAATCTCAGAAAGGAGAAATGAAAAGCAAAGTGATGTGTTGGGGGCTGCCATCTTTGGAGAGTGGTGCCAGGTGCACTCTTGCTTTTTCCTTTTTTTGTGTTTATGAATTATAAATTATTATTGCTCCATAGTATGTATTTATTAAATTAATTTATTGCTTTTAATACCAAGAAACAATCAAACTGGGGAAATAGTACATTAACATTTATGATGACTTCAGTGATGTGTAAAATGAATAAAATGTAGCCTGAACCTTCCCTAGTTCCCAACGTCTTGATTCTAAGTTCACATAGGGACATGTTTAAAGCCAGGAACTTTTATTGGCATTTACCCAATGACTGTATTTCACAGGAATAAATGAAACAATACTCAGTCTGTGTAGCTATAAAAAGTAGTAGGCAAATCAGATATGCTTTGTGATCTCTCCCAGCTACAATGCTCCATAATTCCCAATTCTGTGATTCACTGACAGAGTTCTTGCACATTCTCAGATTTTGATGCTGATTAGAAGTTTAATTTGATTTTTAAAATATACAAACTCAAGACATACTGACTTAGAGTCAATTATGAACGCAGTCCAGCATGGCGATGGGGAAGCCTTGGTTGCCACCACTTACAAAATAAGTGACTTGGAACAAGATATTTCATTTCTCTGTTCCTCCTTTTTCACATCTAATAAAAATAACACTGACTGTAACACTTATATCATTAAGCTAGAAACCTAGTTAAGTATGAAAGCATACAGTTAGTAAAGTAAATGCTAAGGAAAGTATCTGGTCTAAGTAGAATTAATGTTAGCTATTGTTATTTTCCTTACTTCTCTAAGTAGGAAAAATAAAATGAGCCTAATGAAAAATACTGCTCCTGGAAATTAAAGTTTCTTATCCTTTGCTAGAAAAGGGCTGACAGGGACACTCGCAAAATCTCAGCTTAAGTAACCTTGTTAACTTTATGATTGTTTCTCCTCCAAAGCCTTGTCTTTGCCTGTAGCAATCTATGGAAGACTTATGGGCATGGTGCTGAAGACAGTGAAATAGCTCTGAGATTCTAGTTGGGAGTTGAAGGAATCTGTGTCTCACTTGGTTTGCAAATTCAATTCTCACCATGGCTTTAAGGCCACTTAAATGCCATCTCATCAAATGCCATTTTTTATGTGAAAACTTCCCATCATCTTTTAAGATTGGCACATGCATGACTTTTCACAGTCTCATTAAATTAAAGACTGAACTGTATTAACACTATTCAACATATATAGGATTGTAGTGATAAAGTGAAAGGGGAGCAGGCCCTGCTTTTCATCCAGCCCAGCTCCCACACGGCTAGCTTATACCCCGAAATAACAACACACAAAT
>LOEQ01004708.1:217641-237529 GCA_001685075.1 Bramus lutescens | reverse complement strand
ACCTCTGGAAGAGCAGGCAGTGCTCTTAACCTCTGAGCCACCTCTCCAGCCCCTCTAACTGACTTTTTAATTATGTCCCAGGCTTCCTAACTGACCAAAAGCTTTGATGTGGAGAAGTCAAGAATTATTGACCTTTGACAAAGCTTACCTGGAAAATAGTTTTGCATGGTTCTCTTTGCCTCCTAATTTTAATTCTCTGTAGCAAACATGTGATTTCATGCACAGGCCTGGTATGAGATCAGGCCTATAAAATTAAGTGACTTTTATGTCCACTTACTGATAATTATTAACCTCTTCAGTTCTGGAATAGAATTATTGGGGTTCATGCCATAAGTTCTATTCATTAGTGATAAAGACAATGTTTTTTTCTGCATTGATATATGTTGATTTCATCAAAGTTCTTTCTGTCACATCTTATACTTGTTTTCAAAGTGTAGTATTATATATGAATGAACCTTCAGTTTTTAAAATAGCTAGTTATTTATTTTATAGCCAGCAACATAATACACTGGTTCCCAATAGGTAAATCCCACTGAAGTATCATAATCACCATCAAAAAGGAAACCAGAAAAAGAAAGGTGTTTTGATCCCACCACTTCCGGCTTTTCCTAAAAGAAATACCTTCCTCCATGTGAGCTCGTTTTTTTTCTGCAGGCCAGAGCTGTTTTGTGGAATGGCTTCATATGCTAGACCACGGAGGACAAAATCTCTGAGAAGCAGGTCAAAGTAAAATCCTGGTGTTGTCATATTTTATCTTAATGGCACCCTTGAAGTTGGATGCAGAACATACATTTTATTTGATTCTAATTATATGGAACTCCAGACTCATTTTGGTAACAGAAACTGCTCTAACCTGTAATTAAATATGGGATTTTTTTAAGACATAAAATTGCTTTGGTAAGGACTTTGAAGTCTTTTTTTTAAAAAAAAAAAAATTCGAATGAATCCAAGAAAGCCTGGTCAAAGGAAAGATCTGAGCCTTTATCCGTGTGAGCATTATGCCAAGTAAATTAGGAATGAATATATCTTTAATCATCTTTGTTGGTTACAGATAGAATGGAGCAAATTGTTTCTACCTCAAACTCCTACTTAACAAAGAATTAGTGAGATTTAGATATTGATAATAGTCTCTTAAATTACATTTCCAAATCAAACAGCTCCTCTGCCCCTGTTTTTTTTTTCCCCCTTTCTGAAAGTCAATATATCAGGAAAGAAATATAGGCTTTCTAAATCCTGTGACAAATAATGTTAAGGGATTTTGAAATGTTAGTGTGAAGAAATAATAAAAGGAAGACAATCTGCTAAGTAGTTCAACTTTTTTCAGCTATTTACAGATAACATTTAAGGAAGTAGGTGCTGATGTTTTCATGCCTGTGCTCAGGGTGAGGTAGTGTGAGTGTGTCCATCAGAGCCCTCACTCTCCTCCTTGTTGCGTTGGCAAGCTTTAATAGATGTTTCTGGAGCCTAGTAACACCTTCTCCGTGAATCTCTTTATTTTAAGACTGCCTGCAGACATGACTCCTCCAGTTATTAGAGACCTCGAGGCACAGAGTAAAAGCAGAATGCCATCATGGGAATAACCACTACGAGACGTTATCATCTACAGTTAAAACATGTCTGCATTAGACTTCCTGTGGTACCACCCACCATTCCCACAATTCAGCCAAGCTGACTCATTCATAATTTTGAGACACATCAGAATAAATTAATGAGTCATTAATAAGAAAGGAGCAAAGGTAAAGTAACTCTGAATGCTTCCAAAGCAAATATGTCTCAAATGCTTAGTCTTTTAAGTCACTAGGTCTACGGATATTAGTTTATGCATTTATAAAAGACAGAGTTTTCAGAGTCTTGGTACATGACAAGCAATGGAAGCTATAAAACAAGGCAAGATTCACTGACTTTTTGGGAAAAAAATTAATTGACAAATGGGTTGTATTGTGATTCTTAGTAATGAATCATGGGTTTGGGACTTGGTGGGATGCAGCTGTAAGAACTAATTCTGGCATGTCTGTCTGCCTGGACATAGCTCATGTGTTGGAGGGATTCAAAGAAAGGCCTTTGTTTTACATGTAAAAGTCTTTCACCGTGCACAATAATATTGTTCACTTTAGTTCAGTGATATACTTTATATTACATGTAACTACAAGGTGTCATTGATGGACTCAAAATACTCATTCAATTGACTAGAAAAAATTAATCAGAAGTTAAAATCTCAGTAAGAGCTTTTTATTAATCAATTCTTCTTTTAATAGTACCAATTGTATCAATAAATTATTTTACTTTGCTTTATTCATCTAAAATATGTTGCAGTGAAGAAACTGCTTGTTGGTTCCTGGATGCCCGGCTAGCTTAGACCCAAAATAAGCACACAGAAGCTGTATTAATTAAATCACTGCATGGCCCATTAACTCTAACTTTTTATTGGCTAACTCTTACATCTGAATTTAACCCATTTCTCCCACATCCACAATATTTTAAAGTACATTATCTAATCTTATAAAATTTATCCAGTTAGTGTGCAACTTAAGGGGTTTTAGTAAAATGCAAAATTTTGTAACTATGAGCCCAGACAAATTTTATGCACTATAGATCTCTTGTGTCTGCTTTCAATGAAATATGACACATCCCACCCAGGATAACCACAGACACAATTTTTATCTATTTAGCTTTTTTTTCTACTTTACAGAAATTTTACCTAAATGATATAAACAGAATAAAAAGCCTTTTTAAGATGTACACACTCAATCTTTATGACTGTGTTTGAATCACATAAAACATGAGTCACATAAAACATTAGATGTCAAAGATGAGAGAAGTAGATTCTCATGTAGAGGCTCCAAAGTCATTTGGATACCTTGACTTAGCCTGATGTTATACTTGTAAATAAAACATTTTTGTCGGTTTAAGCATTCAATATGCGTTAATTATTAAAACAGTCAAGACGAAGTTGGGGAATGGCTTCTTTCTTATAGCCTTTTAACATATAGTCGATGCACTAGGTGTATCTGTCATTTTTTATTACTCTATTGCTCGCATGCAGAGTTGTGCTTCCCTATCTAATCATTGACAGATGAGTATTTTCATTTTCTAACCAACTGATACTTACACATAAAGGAAAACAATGGTGTGCATATCTCTGCCTGACTTCCTGCCTTCATTTCTTTGAATAACTCGCCAAGATCAGAACTGCTGAGTCACATGGCAAGTACATATTTAACTTTTAAAATCTGCCAAGTTGTTCTCTAGAGGGCTTGTTCCATTTCATGTCTCATCAGCAAGGAATGAAGGTCTCAGTTTCTCTAAGTATTTGCCAATTTTTACATGGACAGTCTTTGAATATAGTCACTCTAGTGTTAATTTAAATGATATCTCATGACCATATAATGTCTAATCATGTTCTGTCTTCTCAGGTACTTTTAAATATATCCCTTCTATTGAGGGACCTATTGAACTATTTTGACCTTTCCTTAGAGCATCATTTTGTTATTAGTGAACATAATGAGCCATTTTGATGTCACGTATGCTAGTTAGCTCAATCTTCTGGTATCCACTCCCTTGTAGTGCCTTCTACATTGTTTCTAGATTTGTCTGTCCAATAGAATCAACAACATATGACAGAAGTGGTGTACATCACTTGCAATATTAGATTATATGAGATAGTGCCTTTTATCTTTTTTCATCCCCCCCTTCTGTGTGTCTCTCCTTCTCTTTTCCCCTTACCTCTTTCTATCATTCTCTAATGAGAACCCGTATCATAAGGATAGTTAGATGGCTGGTAGAGGATTACTAAGAACTAAGTGAGTAAGAATGAAGGCACATGCTACTTCCAGATGGCCGCAGCTTTGGTCAGCAGCTTTACTGGAGTCTTTAGCCAGGGGCACTTACTCAGTGAAGCTGCATTCAGACACCTGACCTTTAGAAATTCCATGGTTTTTTGATTTAGGATGCTAAGCATTAGAAGAGTTCAACATGAAGAATAGATAACTAATATGTTCTGGATCTAAGTCCTTATACTATAGCAAAATTTACCCTTAATGTCTCTATATTTTCTTACCTTTAACTTTTGAAAATCAAATGTTAAATTTGGGTGAAGTCAAGATTATCATTTTATTATGTTTGTGGATAAGGCATTTGGATCCATATCTAAGAATTCTTTGCTTAAGAAAATAGCTTAACCTGTTTTTTTCCTTCTACAAATATTTAGCTTTAATTTTTATATGCAGTCTAAGATCTAATCTTATTTATGATTTGCATATGATATGAACTGAGTGTGCAAGTTTGTTGCCACATCTTTTTTTTTTAAAAAGTAATAGCTATTCTTTTGTTCTAGTGTCATTTGTGTTAAGGATTGTCCTCCCCACTGAATCATCCATTCATGTCACTACAAGTGAATGAGTATCTAGACAGTTTTATTCTTGAATGGATTAAGCTGCTGTTATATGGTATTAATGAGTGTTGTTTTATGTTAAAACTGGAAATCATGTAAGTTCCCCAGCTTCCTCCTCTTTCTCAATATGTAGCCTGGAATCAGCTTAAGAATATTTTAACAATGAACAAAATTGATGGAACAAAAAATTTTTAAAAATTAACATGCAAAATGATTTCAGAGGATTTCATCATAATTAAAACATTAAATTTGTCTATTATTTCCTCAATGGCTTGAAGTCAGAATTTATTTCCACTGAAAGCAATATATAAAGGTAATTATAAAAATAATCAGTGCACTCTCATGAAATGATTACTACATACAGGCTTCAAAACACAGGCTGTCCTTATTAGCAATCAAAATAATAGAGTCCAGAATCGATAGGCACATTTAAATTTTCTCCCATCTTTGCTTTCCCAGAGAACCATCCACATAGTAAAGATTTTCTTCATTTGATTTTTGTTTTCATTGCTGTTTCATCGATGCTGCTCAAAGAAGTGTCATTTACAGTTTGTTCTAAGTGAAGTGTGTGAGCAATATTAGCCAACAGACACAACTCTACAGATCTGTATGAACTAGGCTGTTATCCCTACTGCTAGTTCTCTCCATCCTCAAGTCAGACAATTCCAGAAGGTAAATGTGAGCATCCGAAACAGTTCATGCTTCTCTGGCTCTGAAAATAGCCAACATCGTACACTTGACTTTCAGCCACACACTACTATGCAATAAATCATTTAGGGAAATGTCAGTGAACACAGAAACATTTCCTTTGCTCCACACTCACTGGTACAGTGGTTCTCGCCAAACACTTTTGAGAAAAAATTGGGAAGAGAATTTCCCATTATTGGATTAGGTTAACTATGTAAAGCTGAAATATCTGGACTCCTCCCGTGGTATGTGGAAATTATGGGTTACGGTTAATTCCAGACTTCTATTTGATATGTGGAGATGCATCTTGTTAGCAGTATGTAAAGGAATAGATAACTCATGTAAAGATTTCTGCTTGTGTAAACTCTAAGTAATGGTGTCATAAATAATCAGGGTATGCTGAAACAGTTGCGTGAACAGTAAGACTATCTTCCTGAAAGTCTTCTTCTGTAAGAACTCTTGAACTTTGGAGTTTGGTAGTCCATCTGCCACTAGCTGAAGTATGTGTGTGAGCATGCTACACAGAGTTCAGGCAATAATCTCTGTGCTTGGAAATCTTAAAAATCGTTGAAGTCAGGTTTTTTTTTCCCCCAGAGATTAAAAGTGTTTTGGATTTCATCTATTTACATAAAAATTATAGAACAAAACCAGTAGTTTAAAAAAAGTTAGATTTCTCTGGTTCATGTTTTATGGGGTTCTTCCTGCAGAACCTTTCAGCATCCTCTTCTGGTCCACCCCCTTTCCTTTGTGTAAGCCCCACAACACCTAAGAAGACTTTGTCCCAGGGACCCTCGGGTGGCCATATTAGAAAGGACTCAAGTAGGCGAATCACTCTACACTTCCTGTTCTCCTTTATCCTCTCTTCCCTTGTCACCCTCAGCACAGTATCACCCGGATGTGAGCCCCGCTCCCGCCTCAACTCCATGCACCAGAGACTCCAGCTTTTGGAACAGACCCAGGGTCCCTCTAGCCCATTCTTCCCTGTCTCTCCAGATAATTCTTTGCTTTACCATAACTGTAACCTCCTAGAAGGAACAACTCCCTCCCTTCCCACCACACCTCCAACTCCAACCCATCTCTAGATGTGAACAGGATCCACTTAGTTCCTATCTGAAGCCTTTCTTGCCTTTTTCTAGCCCACAACTACTCTCCTTTACCACTCACTAGACCACAGAAACACTTCCTACCTAGAAACTGACAGCACCCACAGTTCCTGCAGATCCAAGAGGGTGACCAAAGCGAAGGACCTGAATATCCACCCCAAAAGGCAAGACTAAATACTAACATCTTAAATCACAACCATACCAACCCCAAATACCTAGACAACAGTACAAAAATACAATCATTAACAGCTAAGATAATTTATCTCCACCAGAACCCAGACACCACACTACAGTAACCCCTTGAGAAATGTAATATAGCTAAGGTACAAGGCAAGGATTTCAAAATAGATGTTAAGACTATGTTCAAGGAACTTAAAGATGATATAAATAAATCCCTTAATGAAGTCTGTTAAAGTACAAACAAGCAACCTAATGAAATAATGAAAACATCTCAAGACATGAAAATAGAGGTAGACTCACCAAAGAAAACCCAAACCAAAATAAAATTGGAAATAAAAAATATAGGAAGTCAAACAAAAAGCTCAGAGGTAAGCCTCTACAACAGAGTATAAGACATGGAAGAGAGAATCTTAAACATTGGAGAAAAGGTAGAAGAAATGGATACCTTGGCCAAAAAATTATTACATCATTTATTTATTTATTTATTTATTTATTTAAAATAAATGAATAAATTCCAGGTACAAAACATCCAAGAAATCTGGAACCGTACAAAAGGGAATAATGGGAACTTAGGAAGAAGAAGAAACCCAGGTCAAAGCAGGCCAAACGTACAGTGAATATTTCAGTAATATCACAGGAGAAAATTTCTCTTACCTACACAGGGAGGTACCTCGTGCCCTGAAGTAGATGGCTAACACAAAACAATATCAATGATGTGCTTGGAAAATTTTGTCTCCTAGTGATGTATCTGAGATTTCTTTCTTTTTTTTTTACTGGTCTTTTGATTATTATCATGGTTTCTGATCTTATGCTTTTTTAGATTCTCGTTCTGTCTCTGTCTCTCTGTATGTATCTCTTTCTGTTTCTGTCCATCTCTCTGCATCTCTCTCTCTCTCTCACTCACTCTCTCTCTCTCTCTCTCTGTAGTGTGCGTGTCTTCATGAATGTGTGCTGCTTTTCTTTGTTTTGTGTTTCCCCTGGACTTTTGTTTGCTCTGTTTAATTCTTGCCTTTTAAATTTGTCCATTTGCTTTCTGAAGAGAGAGAGAGAAGTCATGGAATTGGATGGGTGGCAAGGGGGAATAATCTGGGTGGAGATGAGGGACGGGAAACCTGGATCAGAATATATTGTATGGGGGAACATCTATTCTCAAATATAAAGAAAAGTGACTTCCTTCCCTGCCAACTCAGCATGCCAGGATGCCTGACTTTCATAATCTAATATTACATGCTGCCATTAACATGGAGGTCAGTATACAGGCTACTTTATGTCTCAGCTGCCTCACCCTTTGTCCTACTTAGCAACTTGACAAAATAACACAGCTTTCACTTTTTCTGCAGATCCTTTTCTAACGGATGGCATGAACATTTGCCACTGTTGGCTTATCTGATTGTTTCGTGTGCTTTTGTATGTATGTGGTGTGTACATGTGAGTATGAGAACATGTGTGCCTTTGCACATACATGCTGAGGGCAGAGCAGGATGTCGGATATCACTTTGTATCATTCTCCATCTTACTTCTTTGGTACAAGGTCGTCACAAAACTTGAAGTCCCCCCACTTTTTTTTTGGCTAGGCCAGCTGGTCAGATCTGTCTGCATCTCCCAATGCTGGGCTTACAGGAACACACAGTCATTTGTGACTTTTTACATGGGTTCCAGGGATTCCAACTCAGGTCTTCATACTTGCAAAGCAACTACTCTTAGCCTCTGGGCCATCTCTCTAGAATTTGTGCGGGGTGGGGGTGGCAGTGGGGTGTAATAGGACTTTCTTATAGGATAAGAATACTTATAGGAAAAGAATACTAGTGTGGTTTTGCTGCTACCTTTGGTTTTAGGTTCAATTTCTCTTTAACAGCTGTAAGTCATTCAGAATATAGGCGGTGATTTTGGCTGCAAAACAGAGCCACAGACGGCATTTTTATTATACAGGAAGTTATATTTTAATAGAATATCAAATAGAAGCTAGGAAAAAAGACACACTTTTTTAAACTAATGAAAATTTCCAAAGTCACATTCCAAAAAGGTGTGTTTCAAGCAAAATGAATCATGGAATTGCTCTTTGCTGGTGACCAAATCTAAATGCAAATACATTGTTTTCCTTATTTCATTAAAATTTTCAGCAAACATCATAGATAAAATTATAGGACAGCAATCAATGGAACCATAAATATGTTTCATTATTTAAAACACATTTGATATTTATAACTCTTATAATACTTTTATTTATTATAAAGATTTTATGCAGCAGTGGCAAATTAATGCCTCTAAAACTTGAATATTTGCAGTTCATGAACAGCAAAAAATTTCAAACCAAGGGCTGGAGATGGGGCAGTGGCTGCTTTTCCAGAGGACCTGAGTTTCATTCCCATGATACACATGGTGGCTCACAACTCTCTGTAATTCCTGTTGCAAGGGATCTGATATCTTCTTGGCCTCCCAAGACTCCAGGAGGCATAGACATACATTTAAGTCAGCATTAGTACACATAAATTAATAAAATATTTTTAATTGAAAAATTTATATCAGAGACATTATTAATCAGAAAAATACAGTGTCACTGCTTTCTTTTTCTTTCCCCCTTTTCTTCCTTCCTTCCTTTCATTCATTCCTTCTTCCTCTATCTCTGTCTCTCTCCCTCCTCTCTCTTTCTCTCTCTCTCTTTCTTTTCTTTCTCACTCTCTCTGTTTTTCTCCCTCTCTCCTCCTCTGTCTCTCTTTCTTTCTTTTTTCTGAGACTCTTACTGTGCAGCACCCTAACCTGTATCTCATTCACTATGTAGTCCAGAATGCCCTCCAACCCTCAGAGATCTGCTTGCCTCTGACTACCAAGGTATATGCCCCCATGCATTACCTCGTTCATTTCCTTTTGTGAGCATGTGTGATTCTGTATATTATATGTACCTTTAAAACTATCTATATACCAAAACATTATTTAATTAAATAAAAAGTGTTAATCTTTCAATTGAGATAGTTCAAATTATACTTTATTTGAGATTTATAGTTTCAGGTGATAAATGTAAGGATTGCCATTTAGATTACTAGCGGTCAGCATTAATTCCGGAGTAACACAAGCATTGTACTTTATAACTCTTAGTAATTTTTTGACTTTTCCCAATGTTGTGACAACTACTTGGCATACTTGTTTCACCTCAGTGGCCAAGCCAAGTCAGAATAGAGTGTAGAAAAGATAGTTGAGGCCAAATAATACATTGTGGTTAAAATCACTTGCCTCATGTAAATATAGTCTTACTGAGAAAGTATTTGTCATGTGCACTGCCAGCAGTAAAACTATGTGATCCTGTAAACCCAGAGTGAGGATTGCACCTTTCTTCTATGTAGAACATCAAATACTTGATCAATAATGTATAAAGTTAGATGGCACATCATTCAAATTAGGTGGAAGAGCGTTGATATTTGAGAACAAGCAAAACCCTTCTTCTTTCAATGTAACATTTTCTTTGAAATGGTTATGGCAAGAATTATTGTCCAGAAAAAAGAAAGGCATCCTAAATTAACAACTGCCATTCCAACTGCTGTGTGTTGTGAGTCATTGACTACCCTGGAAGAATAATTTCCACTGATATTACATTATGTATTGCAATAAGTCTTTGTCTGGGTCTCGTGTCTGCTGGATTACAGTGAGTTTTTTTCAGTGCCATCATCACGGCCCTTCATTAGCCTAGTGCGGGCGTATAAGGAGAGTTTTCCTCACCGCCGGATTTAGCAATGTGTTGTAGCTACATTGTGTAAGGTGAGCTTGCCAAAAGATGCTGGTGAAGGAGTGCTATGTGACTCTGTAGACGTTTTGGGAATCCTCCCACACTTACCAGCTGGATAAACATATATTGTTGTCAAGCTTCATATAAGAACTAAACTTGAAATTCTTGGAAAACAATTCGTACTCATTCCTTATGTGTTCCTTTCTTCCTGGAATCCTAATCTTTGATCATTGTCACCTGTGTGCAATTCTCTACAAAGACTGCCGTAGTATTTTTACATTCGTAGCATCAACAGCAATAGCTCCTTTCTCCTACGATGTACCATGTACTAGGCCCCAGTGAAGTTAGCACCATGAAAATGAATATTTCTCATGATACAATCCCAAAGAAAAATTCTGTTTTGAAGTACTTTGGTGCGAGTATAAGTTTCTTAAGCCTTCTTAGTTGGCTTTCGTCAACACAAAACACGGGATTGAAAAATAGAGGTTAGTTGTCTTTGTCTTTATCTCTGTTAAATGAGGCTGGTTTGTTGTCTCTGAGGTACAGTGATGGGCATGGACTACCACGTATTCAATGGGTGGCCCCAGAGACGCTATCAAAGTATCCTGTGTAAATCTCAGCACTCACACGTGTAGGATACCTGATGTTGTCTGCATGGTAGAAAATGAAGCAGGTGTTGTATTTGTGCTATGAAAACAGCACCCGGAATGGTGGGGCAGGCCCAGTTACAGAATCTAAGCTACAAAATTTGCTTACAAATATCAACTTTTACACATGCGGAAGTGTGTATCTGAGCTATGTGTGTGTAGGCAGAGTGTACAGATGAACTATCTAGGATTTAGGAAGCCTGGAGGAGGCTGGAGCTCCCAATATCATTTCATCTGTAACCTCTAACTTTAGGTGTGATTTCTTTTTTATTTAAAAGGAGAAAATGATTTCCTCTTTAAATATCATTAATGTGTGGAAGTTATGTAAGAATATGAAAGTGATTCATAATCTATAATGGAGCAGGAATGAGAAGGACTGTTACTCAAAGTTTGTACACATACAAACACACACACACACACACACACACACACACACGCACACACATAGGGGTGGAGAGAAAACAAATGTCATCAGTGCCCTGGTAGAAATCCTCAAAGAAGCAGTGTCTCAATCAGCGCTTTAAGACAAAGTGAATACTCTTCTGAACACCACCCAGGTCATGGAAGGGAACTTTGTCTAGTGTCCCAGAAGCCCCTCTATGTGCTCCACTCCAGCCACAACTCACAGTGGCTCCCACAGGCAGCTACTCTGCTTTTACAGCAATTACTCAATGGCGTTACTTCATAGCTTTATCGGCCAAGTGTGCAGCATTAGACACAACCATCACATCTTACCGGTTTTTAAAAGCAGTGCTTTTCAGGTTTCTACTAATATACCATTGCCCTCCTCCATTTCTTTCTCATCCTTCCAATTCTGTTGAAGAATCAAAATATTTTACCCTGGAAGTTTCAAAGAGCCTGCCTTTGGGGTTTGCACTCTCAGGAGTCATTGTGGTTTGCTCGCTGTGTTCTTTTCTAATCAGTATATAGCTAAGTGCAGACATTTCATCAGAATGCTTATGAATGTGGCAAGATTACATGTCAGAGACTGGGGAGATGGCTCAGTCATGAAGGTGCTTGTCTTGCAAGCATGAAAAAATGAAAAAGCTGGGTATAGTGGCTGCCCCATTCCTGGGGAGGTGGAGATAGGAGGGTACTGTGGGACTCCTTATCCAGCCAACCTGGCTACTTGATGAGTTCTAGGCCAATGATACACTGTCTGAAAATAAATAAATAAAGGTGAGTGACACCTGGGGAATAACTGGAGACTGCTCTCTAATCTACACATGTGTGCATGCACACGCACACACACACACACACACACACACACACACACACACAAACTTACAGTTCGTTTGTTCTTCTCATTCACATCTGAGAGTCTTTCTTGGATGTTGTGAGCCAGTGATGTTCAGTTCCTGGATGTTTTGGGTTCAGAAGAAATCGTAAAACAGTAATATTAACTTTTCCTATATTTAGCAACCATGCTTCACAAAGAAATATTCTCTCATGTGCTTTTTGTTTGTTCAGTGGTGTTGTTTGTATCCATACATCACGATATTTGTTTGATTATACTTCCCTCTTATGCATCAGTCTCCAAAACAATGAACTATAGGTATGATTGATACTGATATTATTGCTGTCACATTGGAGAATGAAGTAGGCAAACACTTACTTCTGAAACTCAAATAATTTTATGGGAATGTATCCAATGGTTCTTAGGACTCATGACTCAAGTCTTCTGTGATACTTAGCATTCATGCTTATCCATCGTGTTCTTCAGAACTAAAATGTTCCTCTTCTCCTTGAAGCTCTGATTTAAGTGGGAAATGATACTTCAAACTGTTAAGTGAGTTGCCTAGATTCTTTTTTATCTAAGCCATTTGGTTGGCAGGAGAGGGAAATGTGCATGCACATGCTCATGTAAATACTATGCATATTGGGGAATCCCATGGTTTTCTATTCTCAATTCACAGAGTCACCATCTAACCTCTTCCGAAGAGTTCTGTATCTATCTCTTTATTCTGTCCTACTGCTACAAAGGGTATAAAGGTATGACTGAGTTAAGATATCCCATCATACATCAATTGTTTTATTTGCTTCTGCACCCAACATCAGAACAACTGCACTTCATGGGCCTGCTGGGTTGCACTGATTTCTCCATCACATTCTCAATCATCTTCTAGGGTCTTTGAATTATATGGCACTTACTTCACTCAAGGATGCATTAAAAAGATTCTCTCACTTTTAGTTGCTGCTTAATTTTAGGTCAACAAGTAAACATTTATTTGAGCATTTTTTTCTTAAAAGTATTGCTTCATTTCCTTAATGCATAAATCGTTGTCCAAATCCAGATAAGAATCTAATTTTCCCTGTGAATGATCATTGTTGCCCCTTTCTCTGTTTTTCCCTTTCCTTTAAAATGCAGTATTTTCTACAACCTGTATCAACATTGTGTTCTGAGTGAATATTCTTAGGCAATCCAGGACATAAGAGCAGTGTGATCTTACAATTTGTTTTGCTTTTTTAGAGACTACCTTCCTCTGTGTGGGTTGGGTTCCCTTTCACATATCTGGACCCTCACTCACAAGACTATGTAAATGACTGGTTCTATCTATATGTTTTGCTGTAGTAGGAGCACAGGGCCCCTTTGTTCCATCCTGCCCAGCTAGCTTACTCCCGAAATAATCACACAGAAACTGTATTCATTTAAATTACTGCCTGGCCCATTAGTTCTATCCTCTTGTTGGCTAACTCTCACATCTTAATCTAACCCATTTCTACCAATCTGTGTAACACCACGAGGTCATGGCTTACCCAGAAATATTCTAACCAGTGTCAGTCTCAGGCAGGAGCTTCATGGCGTCTGCCACACTGCCTTCTTCCTCCCAGCATTCAGTGCTGTCTTTCCACCAAAGCTCTGCCCTATCAAAAGACCAAGGCAGTTTCTTTATTCAACAAATGAAAGCAACACAAATACAGAAGAATCTCCTACACCATTTCCCCTTTTCTGTTTAAACAAAAAGGAAGGCTTTAACTTTAACATAGTAAAATTACATATAACAAAATAGTTATCAAGCAAGAATTATAAAATTGCAATATTTATATCTACTTTATCTTTTATCATAACTAAGGAAAACTATATTTATAATTTTAACTCCATCAAAGACTCCATAAGGAAATAATATTACTTAAGTAAACAAGAAGTGCATTATAAACAACTTCCAAAAACTCTAGAAATGACAGAGATGTCTTGCTGCCTAGACAGTCATCCAAAGTTTTTCTGTACCACTGGGGCATCCATCTTTGGCCTTCAGACCCATAGTATCCAGCATACTTTTCCATGAAGCAGGAAATTTTAAAGACAGTTTAGTCACTTTTTTCTGTATCCTGCAGAATGTCTCGCAGACTCTTTCATGAAGCAGTAACCCCGAAGGACCATCTCACCTTTAGCCAAGTTCAGCAGTCCTCTCTCTGCAGTTTTTCATGTCCAGTTCATGCAACAGTCCAGGCAAGAGCAGTTTTTTTTTCCCCAAATGACTAACCAGTTACATAAAAAGCCTCTTTGATGCCCATCTTCCTCAGGAAGTAGCTTGGTGCTGCCAGGAGCAGATGTGTCTCATTGTCATGAAAAGTCCTAAGTTATTGAAACATTTTAAATACCATATTCTATTGTATTTGAAAGATATGAAGAATGCCTATCTGAAATATATCTATGCACATCTAGAAAATCTAACTAACATGACTAGAATCTTGACTATTACAGATGATTATCTATTAATCTATTTTCTTAATCATACATTACATTTTTAAATGAACTACACAATCACAATACCTTAATCAAGAGCAGAAATATACATACAACAAGATTGGCCTTAAATTTATACCAATAAAGCAACATCTATACCCATGAAAATTATTCTTATCTATATCATAAGGGGGAAATTTATATTTTCTTGTAAATATTACAATATTTGGGAATATGGGCACTCCTACTACATTTTGCCTTCTGTATTTATGTGCAATATATATTGTCTCTATTACTTTTTATCTCTTCATTTATTTCCAGCTTTAATTAATATCTCTATTTTTCACTTTTCTTTGTCATAATTACAATGTTGACTATTTTGTTACTTGCACGTTTCCTTTAGTTTATTTTTTATTTCTGAAATTATTTTGTTTCAATTCAGATTCACACAAACTTCATATTACCTCATTTCCAAAGCTCTAACACAATTCATAGAATTCTATTTTATTTTATGATCCAGTTAAAACTGATTTATTAACTCATTAGTGGTTCTGGGCATGTTGTTTCTACTAGGATTTCTTTTTATGTAGGGATGTTGCTCTTTATCATATATTGTTTAATAGGTTGGATATTGTTTCACTCAGCATCTTTGGGATGCTCATTGTTTCCCCAGAAGATAACTGCCTACTGGTGTTTTTATCAAAAACACAACCATATTATGACTTCATTTTTTTGTTTGCAGTATTCCAGGTGCCAATCTGTTCTTGGAGGCTGCTCGTTCATTCCTGGCTGCCCATTTTTCATGTTGTCCATTTTCCTGGCTGCCTAGAACCAAAATAATCACTGAGAAACTATGTTATTTGCAATACTGTTTGGCCAATAGCTTAAGCGCATTGCTAGCTAGCTCGTATGTCTAGAATTAACCCTTCTCCATTATTTTATATTTTTCCATGAGGCTTGTGGCCTACCAGCAAGGTTCCCAGCTGGCAGTTCATGTTTTTCCCCTCTGGCAGCTCCATAGAAGCTCCTGACTTCATCTTCTTTCTCTCAGCATTTAGATTAGTTCCCCCCACCCCCACCTAGCTCTACTCTATTTGATCACAGGCCAAGGCAGTTTTCTTTATTCATTAATCAATAAAAGCAGCACATATGCAGAAGGACCTCCCACATCATTTCCTTATCATCCCGTTTACCTATAGTTTTGCTTTCTTTCACGCATTTTAAAAATTTAAATGTCTTCTTTTCATTTAACTAGTCTTTTTTTTTCTATTTTTGCCAGCATCTTTTTAAGTTGTATTATTTTACATTTCTATCCATTAGTTTCTCATTGTGTGCCTTCCTGGAAAGAACTTCAGCTGATTTACATTCTCAAGTTCATGTGCCCCAGATTTCTCTGAAAAACTACTGAGCGCCTTGCAAAAAGCAGAAATCTAGAGCAGGCTCACAAGATTTCTGCTCACCCTACCTACATGGGGACTTTGCAGATGTGATGACAGTTATAATCAATTATCCTCATATTTGTGCAGATTACTTTGAATTATCAATATGGACTGAAATCTCACCCCAAAGCCTTTCTGGATAGAAGTTTCTCAAAATTGAGTTTCATTAGCCTCTCCCTGGTGCTTTGGAAGGTGGAAAAAAAAAAGGTCAGTAGCAAGGGATATGAGCAGTTTTAGAAGGTGACAGTGAGCCCTGGCTCGTAGCCAGTAAGGAAGTGGGGACTTCGTTAGAACAACTGCATGAAATTCTGCCAATAAAGCAGGTGAGATTAGAGGCACACCCACCCTAAGAGCTTCCACAGGGGGTTTCAGTCTCAGTGACACTTTGGTTTTGGTCTTCTAGACTCAGGACAGAAAAGTTATCTAAGGCCACAGGATTCTTAGCCTACACATTTGTGAAATAATTTATGAGTATTTTAAGCACAGTGAATTAATGATAAGTTACAACAGCAGGAGAGACTCGTACAAGATGCAGGGAAGATGGCTAAGTGGAAGAAGGCACGGGACACCAAACCTAACTTAAACTTTATTCTTGAGACTCAGGATGGGAGGGGGACACTCAGTCCATGAGTACATCCACATATCCACCACCCACTCCCACACAAAAGAGGAATTAATGTAATTAAATTTTTTAAAAGAAAATATACAAATATTAAGCTCCTAACTTGTTACTTTCTTAGAGGCCCATTGTCCTCTAAAATTAACACTATTAGCTAGCTATTTGTGGATTCTCTTCTCCTTCAAGCATTACATGACTTTCTTCTGCTTCTTCTCATATTGGCACTGGTACAATCCAGATCTTAGCAATAGGGAATTTGTCCCCAGAGTTTGTCTTTTGCAGTTAAAAGGAATAATCTATAAATTAGCTTTGTTGACAATGCTAAACATATGTTTATATTCCGGGATTCCTTTCTTCACTTCATATTCAATTTCAGAAAGATTAGAAGTCATACTTCCACAGTCTTCCTCGAATAATTTGGTCTTCCTGTTCATATGGGCCTGTGACTCTGACCCAAACTCAACCTTTTATAAACACTGTATAATTAACCTCATCTGACCTGTGCCTGCCAGGAATAGTTTACCTCATCTCCCTCAGCACTTTAGAACCTCATTGCCACACATTTTATGTGTATGTCAGCCTAGGATACTTTGAAAATGACATTTGATTTCTCACTAGAGGTGAGTGATACTTATTCCTACACTGGGAATAAGACCATGTTTATTGGATTTTATTTACATCCAGCAAGCATTTTATCCATTAGATTAAGCCTATGATGATACTATAATGAGAAAATGTAGGCAGATTCCAAGACAATCAGCTTAGAAAAAGTTGTAAATGGTGGAAATGTGGTGAATGAATAAGATTATAAATATACAAAAATGTCACACAATCCTTAAAAGCCTGAAACAATTAGAGGTTAGAGTATTGAAGGGATGAAGATTTTAGCTGAGGGAGATTACTTTGTCTCAAGTGCAAAAGCTGGTCTCCAGCCCCTGCTATGCCGCTGATTTTACAAAAGAAAGAGAGAATTTGGGTTGAGGAGTCTGCTCAGTCAGGACAAAGTGCTTGCCAAACAAGTGTGAGTATCTGCAAAATCCCATAAAAGTCAGACATGACAGTTCACGTCTGTAATTCCAAGGTCCCAGAGGGAGATTGGCCATCAAGAAAGGAGAAACCCCAGAAGCCCATGGGGCACCTAGCCTGCTTAGCAAACAGTAAAGAGGGACCTTAGTCTCAAATGAGGTGAAAGACAAGGACCCACACCTGAAGTTTTTTGAAGTTAGTCCCAGACCTCCAGAGTCACATAGCATATGCCTGCTTTCACACAAAATAATGAATACACATACATTACACACACATACACACACACTACATAGAAAGAATATTGAATTAATAATAACTATTAAAACTGTATACTCTTCTTGTAACATACTACAATGGCTTGAATTTGAAATGTTCTCTACAGGTTCTTTGTTCAATGCTTGGTCCCCACTTGACAGTACTATTTTGAGACATCTTAAGACATTAGGAGCCATTGCCTGGCTGTGAGTTGTAACTGCCTTGGTGCATGTGTTGGAAGGTTGCATTTGGTCTCTCACTCCTTCCCGTTCTCTTTGTTTCACCTGTGCCCCGACGTGAACAACCTCTTCCAGCACTCTCCCCCACTGCCGTGATGTCTGCCTTGTGACGGAGCCAGAATTGGTGGAGTCAAAGACTGAACTGCAACCTCTAAACCTGGGAGCCCAGGAATATAGAGTGCAGCCGTGCAAAAGCAACTCACAGACTCACTGTGAATGTTGTCTGTTTGTAGCTGTTGAGGGTAGCTAAGATGCACGTGTGTATATTGTTAGGCAACTTTCCATTCCTATAATAAAATATCTAAGATAATCAATAGATAACAGACTCACAGGTTTGAAGAGTATGGTGTAATTGCTGTGGCTTTAGGTCTGTAGGGAGACAACATATCACAGTGAATACAGAGCAAAGTCACTTCCTTCATTGGGAGGATACAGAAAAAAGAGGATACAGGAAAAAGAGGCTGAGCTTCCTAACAAAAGCATGTAATGGCTTGAGGTTCTCGTTCAAGGTCCCATGACTCCACCACTGCTACAGCATCTCTCAAAGGACCAGGCTTTTAACACATGGACTTTAGGGAGCATTCAAAATCCAAACCTTAGCATACACCATGGCAGAGAATATTACTTATTTGTTAGAAATGTTGGCATAAAATCAGCAAAAAAAAACAAACAAAAAAGCTGAATTTGTATATTTTACTAAGAAATGTAAGCATATCTATAAAGGATGGGGTCATAAGAGGAAAGATGAAAGGTTTGATTCTTAATTCTCTGTCTTCCTCATATAAAACTCAATGGTTGTAAATGAAAAAAATCAACATTAATGTTTAAAAATAAAATAATCTGAGAAAAATACACATAAAATTTAGTATTCTATGCTGGTCATAATATGTGTTTATTTTGCTTGTTCCAAATACTTTCTTTGAAATAATTTATGAAGTATACATACTTATAACTCAGTAAATTATCAAAGAACTTGGGAAATCATTATAATTTAATTAGAAATATAAAAATTAGAAACATCAAATTTTCACTTTTCTTTTTTAAATTTTAATATTGTGCTTTTATGTGTGTGTGTGTGTGTGTGTGTGTATGAGTATATGCAATATGGAGAACTGGGAGCAGCTTTCTAGAGCAGATTTTGTCTTTCTGCTGTGGTTTTACGTGAACACGGACTCACAGAATTTTCAGTTGTATCGCTTACCTCCTTTAACTCACAACTCTTGCTTCAGGGAAAGGATTGTTGTCACAGCCCGAGGAGAGGCTAGTAGAATCATTTTCTAACCTTTCTCTTCTCCTTACCCAGAGAAGTATTAATTATTTGACAACTTTTGGTTTTTATGGTAGAGAAGTAAAACAAACAAACAAATAAACAAAGAAATATATAGAAAAAACTCATATTCCTTGTTCAGTCTCAGAAGATAAAGACTACTTAATGAAAAGAAACTGCAGGGTATAATCAATGGGAATTAAAAACATTAGAATTTTCTATAACAATAGTCTCATTATGACTAAAATGTTACAGTACATGGTGGTTTGTGCAATTGAAAGTAGAATGTTGAAAAAAAAGTGACCCAATGTCAATGTCCCGTTATTTTTATTGACAGAATGTTGAACTGTGGGGGACAGTCTAAGGGGCTTGACTAACCACCCCTGAGTCCAGTGCTGTGAAGAAGGGCCAAAATAGGAAAATGTAACTATATGAACCAAGGCTGGAGGAGGAAAACTGCCTCAAGAATAAGAGAAAAGAATTTGGAAAGGCAGCCATCAAAGAGAGAAAGAAGAACAAAGGGAGGTAAAATATTCATGAATGTAATGATGAGGTAAGCAGCCTGCTTTTCGTCTGGTCCGGCTCCTGCACAGCTAGCTTATACCCCGAAATAACAACACACAAATTGTA
>LOEQ01004708.1:191665-212132 GCA_001685075.1 Bramus lutescens | reverse complement strand
GAATACAATTTGTGTGCTGTTATTTCTGGGTATAAGCTAGCCGTGTGGGAGCTGAGCGGGACGAAATGCAGGCCTGCTTGCCTCATCACTACAAATTTCCCTTTTCTACTACACCCCTGGCTGTCTAAGCATTTGCAGTTCAGTGCATCTCCTGATAAAATCCCATTTCTCTATTTCTGCTTTCATCAGACCTCTCAGTAAGTCTTATCTATATTTGCTTTCTTTCTGCTTTTGTATAAATGAATGTGACGTAGACTTTACTTAATCATTTTTCCTGACTTTAACCTATCAGTTCCTCAGGTTGAAGAACTTGAGAGCCAGACGTGACTCTGTCCCAACTCTCACCATGGAATAAGTTTGTTCAGAATGGACTTTTGAAAAACACTTTATTTTACTGGTCACGCAAGCATTCTTTATACTAAGAGTGTCAGAACTCCAGGAGCTCCCTTACAGACTCAGCAGATTCACTATTTTAAGTAAATAAAATGATACTGATAAAGTTATCAAAACAAATCTGAAATTTGCCCTGGGTCGTTGGTTCTGTGGAAGCGTGGTTATCTTCTGGTATCCAGTTTATCTTAAGTCTTGTCTGGGGTCAGTGCCCTGCCTTTGCATGTGCTGTTGGTGTAGAGAATACAGTGTAGACTAATTCCAGATCTACTTGAATGTAGCATCCCCATAGGTTCATCTTTGCCTGAATAACTGTGGGCTTCTCTGTTTCTCTTCTGATACCCCAAGTTACCCTTCCTCTTCCCCAAACAACCATAGCAATCCTTCAGAAAGGAGCCTGAAACATACCACTCCACCATTTAAAACTCTGGCTTTTCTCCTCTGATAGTCTAAAAAGTCTCAACAATCTCTAGTGTCTGTTTCTGCCCTTTTCCAGTTTCGTCTACTGTAACATTGTCTCCTATTCCACTGTTGTTGGGCTACTGAATGCAACCACCAGAAGTGTGATTATTTGTCTGCCACAGTCTGACCCCAGATATTTGTTTGACCCCCATTTTCCTCTCCTTTATGTCAATTTTCAAATGTACAGCCCCCTTTGACAACCATGCTGGAAACCTAAAACACCCCTTCTGACTTCTCAGTTTAAGTTTTTCTCCAAATAACTCTCACCCATCTCATGTGCTCCGTGCTTTACTGACTTCTCCTTGGCTGTCTGTCTTCTTCTTGTACTGCAGCTTTTATGAGAGGACAAGTTTTAATCTGAGTTTCATTCTCAACACTGGACCTCTTACTGCCTACTGAATGACTACAGAGCAGATTATAGATTCATATCTGAAAATGGCGGGCTCTCATTTGAACTTCCAACTTAACAGCGTAGAAGTCATTTCCACAGATATGTGTTGTTTATAAAAATAAAGTGTTATTTTGTAACACCAGAAAAGTGCTGAGTCTGAGCAAACAAACACACCATAGGACAGAAGTGAAATTATAGACAATGTCCCCTAAATTAAAAAGAAAAAAGCATCATTTTTAACTTTTAGAACTTAAAATTATACAGGGTAAGCAACTCAAATGTAAGGTCTAAGTGAAGATACCATGAGATAAGGTTCTTAAACTACTGGCTGTGGGGCAGCTTTCAATGCTTAGCCATGGCTTGCCACTACCACAACATGGAAAATTTTATTGAGGACTAAGCTTTGAAGCTCAGCTCTGGCTCCACATATCCAAGTGTCCATGTTTCTGTGTGCTTATCTCAGCCATCTCAAATTCAGGTCAGAGGCCTTCGCTCCATCTCCCCCAGGGGAAATTGTGACCCAGTTAGAAACCTTGTCTCACCAAATGGTAAGAATACCCACTTTATATAAAAAGAAGATCCATCAGAGAAAAGCAACCAGGGCAGGGTCATCTTTAATTCCTTTCCTTTAACTTTAGAAACCATTTAAACATCACCTTTTTTTCTCTCAGAAAAAAAATGCGTGTTTCTGCCCACTTACTTTCATCACCACAAACACTTCCCTAATGAATGACTTTTTAAAAATCAAAGCCTCTTAATGGATCCATGACTTTCCTCTCCTGGAATTTCATGTTTGCTACATGACAGCCAAACTGAACTTCTAAATATTTAATTTGTGTGGGTCACTGCCTTGGTGATTTCCCATTTTTCTTAAAGCGAAGTCCTTAACTGTCTTGAAGTGTCAGTCATACCTCCTAGCTTTTTAGCCTTAACTTTCAGCTCTTTTCCCTCTAGGCTGTTACGGCACCATCCCAAGTAGCTAAGAGATGTGCTCTCTGACCTTCATATAAGGCCCTCTGGGTACAGACAGGCTAGGACAAGGTCTCTGCTTCCACTTTGCATTATGGAAGCACTCCATTCTCCTCTCAACTCTTTATATTAGTGAATTCTGTAACTGTGCCTTCCTCACATCAGACAAGGCTACTAAGGGTTATTATGTGTCAGGCTTTTTTCTAAATCACACACATACACAAACCTTTCAACACACAAATACTCAATGAGATAGGTAGCTTATAATTGAAGAAGCTAAAACATGATCATCCAATCAAGGTTACACCCCTGAAATCTGATTTGAGGTCTGAAACCATTCTTAACTTCTTAGCATCCAGGGAAGAAAACAACATTGCAGGCATGCTTCAACAAACAGCATTTGATTGAATTGTATGCAAGTGATTTCATAATTAAGAAGGCAATAATAGGGCCTGGAGAAGAGGTTAAGAGTACTCACTGCTCTACCAAAGGTCCTGATTTCACTTCCCAGCATCCACACGGCAGCTTACAAATATCTGATGCAATCCTCTGGTGTGCAGATGTACATGAACACAAAGTAGCCATATACATAAAAACGCATAAAGAAATAAATCTTTAAAAAAAAGAAGGTAATTACAGAAACAAGCATCCAACAAGAAAGACTTGAATTCTCCTTAATCTATACTTAACCTCATTTTTGTTCAACAGTCTATCTTCAGTGGGACCCACATTCAATCACAGCACAAACTGCTTTCAGTTTTTCTCCACGCTGTACCCAGTCCTCCTTATCACACTTGTTTGGTCACTGTGGGCATTAATGTTTGCTGTCGCCATTCATAAATTCTTTGATACTGAGGACTTTGCCCATTTTAGCATCGGATTCCCCGATGTCAAGTCCAGTTTGCAAACAACTGAAGACACTGGGCAGTAGATTAAGGAGAGGAGGATAACAATTAAAAGAAATGTGTAGATTTGAGGAACCTCATAAACAATCTTTTACACATATTTTTATTGGTGAAGTATAATTATGGCCACAATTTCCTTTGAAACTATGGGCTCCTGAAGTTTCTATTCATTTTCTGCAATGACAGTTCTTAGCTACATTAATCTTGTTCTTTGCGTTAAATCATCTTAACCAATTCTCATATTTGCTCTGCAATCACATGAGCAACATACTGTTACCAAATTAATGAACACATTTTGTGAGCACAGTCTGAGTACATTAATAACAAACAACATCCAAAAATCTTAAATTGGCATTATAACATGGTCAATGTCGATGTTACGGCAAGAGCTCTAAGCAAGTGTTACAAAAGTTAATGAAATTGTGTATTCCACTCCATGGAGAAAGAGCAAGTTCTGTACTTCTGTGTGGAAAGTTGCTTTGAATTTTCTCTGCCCAGTAGAAATCAATTAATATTTCTATGTTTGTGTTTATGCCTCTATAAACTGTAGAAAACCCTTGCTACCTATGCTCAGAAGAATGCTCTGATAAATAATGAAGTCATGTCTGAAATCCACTGTACAAGAGCAAAGTGTAATTATGATTTGTTTTCTGATTGGGATTAGCTTGATTCCCAGTTTGTAAGAAGTCTGTGATAACTGCCTGACAACTAATGTTATTTTCATTCCCTCCTGGGGGTGGGGCATTCAAACAGCTGCTTTGAAGGCTAACTGTGAATATCTAACACCCTGTATGTATAAACGGATCCATGTATAGTCTCAAGGAACATATCCATGGAATACATAGATGACACATGGTATTTCCACCAAAAGAGAGAGGATGGGGAGGAATTTTCTTTGTTGTCAGAATTTTCCAAACAAAGATCCATAGCAGTGTATCTTGATGTGATTACATTCATTTTGGGGAATAAGTGTGCAAAACCCTGCTTTTGGCGGAAAATACACATGCAATGATGCTTTCTCAGAGCTACAACAACAGAATTCTGCAGTTTCAAGCAAAACAAATTGACCACGTATGGCTGTGAGTTGGGAAGCAATTAGGAATCTCTGCCGGAAATTTGAATTCAATAACCAGTTGCTTGAATGAAGATTAATCTGACCTTTCTCTTCGTTGGTATTCATGAGGTATGGCTACAATTTTGAAACTATCTGGGGTTTGGGATTAAGATACTTTCTTTCTGTTAATGGACAATTATCCACTGACTCTGTGCAGTCATCCAGTATTTTTTAAAACTTGAAATACTGGAAGAAATGTCTTCATGGCTTTTGTACTTTAAAATCTTAATCAAATTCTACTTTGCACAAAGCAAATTCACTCTTCTTTCCAGGCAAATCACTGAACATTGATAGCGTAGCAGTCACCAAAGGGCTTCATTGAGATTTCTTTCAGATGGGGAAAGGTACTAAATAGTTATAGATATGTGAAGTTTAGGAAAAGACGTACCAGAAAATCTACTTTTTCGTGTTATTATTTTCTTGCGCTTTTCTAACCAAATCCTTTTCCAATGATATTTGCATGTCACTCTTTCTGCAGCAAAGTTCTTATTTTATAAGCATCATTGTCAAGAGAATATTGTTTTCTAACCTTCAATTTGAATGGTAGAAAAAAATCTTTTTTTTTTGCTTTTAATTGAAAAAAAAAAACCTCTATTTGCTTTGGTAACTCTCCATTCTTTAATTAACCGAAGACAGGATTTTAAAGCCAGAGATGGGTTCTATGTTATTAGCAGCCTTGCCCTTCTTGACAGAAAATGCCCATAGAGTTCACAAGAGACAAAGAGTCCTAGGTTAGCATAAGAAGGAGGCTGCGAGAGTTGATGCATGTGCACAGCAGGTTGGAGGTGAAGATGCATAGGGTACAGAGTTTGTTCATGACACCCAAAGCATCTCCATGAAGCGTGTTTACCTTCCATTTGCCTACACAACTCAATCATTCCCTGGCTTAAGCTCTCTGCTAATTTACCAGGAACCTCCTCACACCCAGGAACATCTGCTTTCAATTGGAAAGTGCTCACAAAAGACCACCTGCCAGCACAGGGAATATTTTGCTTCTCCCAGTGGGGTCTCAGAGACAGGCTTTCATGTAGTAAAACAGCTAAGCAAGAAACCCAGAAGAATATTGTTAAGGCTTCCATGCTTGCTGGGATGAAACTCTTAAGATACTAAGAGGATTGGTTTTTAAATTCCTTTTTTGCTGGTCCTCGTTCAGACCGTTGAATCCTCTCTTCTGCACACCTCTCTTCATATTTTTTTATTTACATTTATTCTTTTGTTTGTGGGTAGGAGGATGCGCTGTGCAACTCTGAGCAAGTGGAGGATCACTGTCAGCTCATCAGCAAGGACCTTTATCTGCTGAGGAGTCAGCCTGTTGTTCTCTTGCTTCACAGTCCTTTGCTTTGGCATGTTTTCTAATGTCACCAATAGTTTTAGTACAAAATAGAAGCATTTCTCAGTTTTGGAAGCTACCGTGTTAAAGCACATAAAAACACTCCTGTATATGAATGAATCTGAACGTTGTTTATCCTGCACCCATGACAGTCACCACAGGCACTAGAGAATCCTGAAGGCCAGTGAAGGACTACACTGGGTCAGCAATAAACCTGACCTAAAGTCCAAGTGCAAACTTGTGAACACGCAGAGTGGGGCTATGTGAAGGGAATTTGAGCAGCGGGGAAGGGAAGAGAACCACGTGGGACGGGGGTCTTCCTTGCTGCTGGTTCCTGCCGAGTTCTCTTTGTATGAGATAAAAAGCAATGGTTAGAGATTCATGAGCACATTTATTTTATATCATCAATTTTGTAATCAAATATCCAGAGTGCACACTTCCTCTATTGCAATCCCCCTCATTTTCATGGAAGGGCTTACATTAACTTCAACAATACAGGAGATACAAACAAATGACCTCTCCCAGCAATGTTAGCCTTTGTTGAAGGAAGCCTCAGAGACTGGTCTCATGAAGCGTTGGACACATTCCACCCAGACACCCAGCTACAGCTGACAACAAAACGTAGGAGTCAGGTGACAAAGTAGTGACATGCTCTATGATGACGGCCAAAACGCAGTTCCCAGTTAATATCACTTCCACAGACTTACAGTAGCTTCAGCCCACACCACATCGTTACTTGGTGGAGACACATTGCAGTAGGGACACACAAGCACACTCATACAATGCCCTGCATTCCACGGACCTTCCCAGCTGTGTAATAGGATCACAATACAAAGGTTGCTTTACGCTGGGACCTCTGAGTAATTCATCACTCAGGCATTAGAAGTGGACTGGCTGCACTCTCAGAAAAACAAGCTGAACGTGCTAACTCGCATTACCTCACTGTCAGCAGGCAAGGCGTGATGAGAAGCAATGAGTACGGTGAGAAAACAGACCGTCTTCACATGTGGCTTTCTCATGACATACTTGTCTTGAGAATCCAGATGCTGGCAATGGATGACAATAACCCGCTTTAAAGACAGCATGAAGCGGATCTTCAAAAAACATCACCTTAAAGCAGGTTCAGGGAGCTGCACAGTGAACATTTCAGGCTCCTGAGCCATAATAAGATCTCTGTTGCAAACTAAGGATAGCTGTGCTGATGCCTCAAAGGTAGGTTAGGCTACATTAAAATGGCACAAATAGGCAGGAGACTGCATCTATGACCTGGGACAAATCCACATAGTTTGCTGACCTTTGCTTTGAAGATCCTGTCAAGATCTGAACTGCAGTAGAATGCGGCCACTGACTCGTCCCAAAAGCATTGCATAAAATGCTTTTAAGTACCACATCAAATTTCAGAATATACTGATCTTAGGCAAACCACACCTCTCAGCTTCAGTCTTCTCATCTACATACCCATGAATATGCTTAATCACAATCCATTGAGTGTTTGCCAACTTTAAATTTCGACTATCATTCCACATACAATTAAAGCTCAGGAATGGCATATTTGCTCCAGTTTCTTTGAGCAGTATATGCAGAGCGTAGGCATCTTCTTTCAATGATTTGACTTGAAGGATGCAAGTCAGTGATCTCAGGGAAGCCAAATGTGGGTTTTGTTAAGTAAATAATAAGTTAAGTCACATACACTTATGTGTTTTATTTGCATTTTCTATTCTGATCCTCATTACATCAGACTGCAAAATAATGAATATCTTCATTATATTTCAAGAAAATGTAAAGAAATCATATGACTTATATATTATCTTATACCTAATGTGGAGCTGAGCAGAAGATCTTAAATGGCAGCCAGGCAGGTCTTAACTGTAAACACGCTATTCTCCTACAGCATCTACCTTTGAATTGTTTCAATCCGTGACTATAAAATGAAAGAATCATTCCCAATAATAATGAGCTTATCCGGATGAATATAGGTATTCTATAATAGTTTCATGAGGCAGGAAAAAAAGTGAAACATACTAATATCAAGAGCAACATTCCACAGAGAAACTACCTATGTGGACTTCTAGCCTCACAAAACTACAGATTGCTCAGGGCCTTTCAAAGCTATCCACACCGATGAAGACCATCCAGTTGTGCTTTGTAGGAGAAAGTATAATGTATAAAACTATTAGTATAGCTTTAATCAGCTTTTTTCTAAATAAAAATAATTTGTAAATTAGACGCAAGTAGTTTTGTTTTTCTTTTATTAAAGTTGAAATTTTTGGTCAGGTCATTTTAAATAACAGCAAAGCATACCCATTGTTTCTGAAAAACTGCATTCTGGCTGGCTTAGTTTTCAGTTTTTTTCATGTTCTTCACACTCCATCTGGTTTTATGTCCTCAGTGTCTTTTCCTCTCTGTCAAGGTTTTTTTTTTAATGTGCAGACATCATTCTACATCTTCAAAGCATTTTACATATGCTACAGGCTGGATTTCCCTGATACTTTAAAATGAGCTTTAAATGAGCTTCTTCGTGTTCTTCTCATGAGTCTCTAAAATACCTCACTACATGGCTCCTTTATTTGTCTCCAAAGAAAACAGATTTCATTTACACGTCTAAAGTGGCAACTCCTCATCTTGTTTATATTGTCCCAGAGTAGTTAATATTGGTTTAGCACATTCTTGGTGTCAAGCGGTGTGCAGTGTATCCTGTTACCCAGACCCTGGAGTGAGGTATTTGAGGAACCCAAGTATTGAAAGAGGGATGCAAGTCTCCTGTCTTCTGATGAACAGCTGTGCTAAACACAGGATTCCAGAACGGTGAGAGGAAGGGTGTGGAAAGCACTGCCAAGGACAGCATTAGATACGTCCTAAATGCTTTTCCATAACGCCCTTCGTATAGGCCACAGACTGGAAAACAGCCAATTATGGCTGAGTTTGAGTGAAGAGCAATAAATTATTTTCAACTGCATGATAGGCATCCACACAAGTTTGTGAATACAGTATTTTGAATGCTTTTCAAATAAGTTTTTATTGCCTGTACTGTTTTGTCAGCCACACTCCTGACACGTGTTTTGATTCCTCCCTTTTTCATTTTGAAGTCTGCAGGGGTCTTGGCCTCATAGTGTCCTCCCAAGTTCGTAAATTGAAGTTCCTAACCAACAGCACCTCAAAATACAGCTGTGCTTAGAGAGCACATCATTAAAGTGGTGACTGAATTGAAATGCAGTTGGTGGGATGAACCGTAATCAATGACTGTGCACAATGTATTCTTCTAGAAAATGGCCATTTGAGTGCTGATGGGTGAGAGCAGAAGCCCTTGCAGACTCAGAGACGTGCAACGTCCACAAGCCAACGATCCGACACCTCATCCAGAGCTTAGCGTTCAAACTGTTATGGCGTGATGAGCAGCTATCTTGTTTGTGCAGTTTCTCACATTTTTAGCATATTTATGTTTATTAATTAATTTAGGTTTTTACAGTACCTCTTTTAAAGGTCAAAACCTCTTAGGATCAGAAGTAGGGAAGAGCAGGGCATGAAACGACACTACCAGTGCCACCAATGCGAAGTGACCTTCACCTATTCGTGATTCTGATTGTTCACCTGCATCGTGAGCTGTCTGTCCTTCTTAGCACTGAGAGGAATAAGACCTTGTTAGTTGTAAAACTTAGGGAAAAAATAGATAAAGTTTACATTGCTATATAAAGCATTTGTAGAAAAGTTAAAAGAACAAGTATCTTTTACCACTCATAATTCACAAGTGTTAGCAATAATGCGTGTGTGTGTTTAAGGCTATATAAATACTCCTGGAACATTAAAATTAGCTGCAAGTGTGGACTAGGCCAGGAAAATTGATACTTTTAGAAAGTATATATACCCCTAAAATTATAAGAACTACTGCTAGTGTTATTTTGTTGCTAAACACACATTGAGAAAACAAACAAACAAAACATCGTATGGCCTTCTTTGTTACTCATGCTGGTCCAGTTGGTTCAAAGGCGGTGGGTCATTGTTCAGTCGATGCTCATGCAGCAGCCTAGAGCTTCTGATAACGTTAAAAACCCCGACAGCCTAGATTCAGGGGACTTTACACAACACACCAATGCCTTTTTAGAGAGGTAGGTGATGATTCATAAATGTAAAAAAATATTTTTACTTATTTCCTCTGTATGGCTCACTTCTCTGTGTGATCAGTTCCTGCTTCTCCTGCCTGCCTTTGTCAGGACTTTGAGCCCTATCACTCACCCACTATCACGTATAACACAGGGTATCATTTTATTAATAGGCCCTGACAGCAAACCATATTTGAGCCATTAGCGCTTACTCAAAATGAATTAGGTGAACTTTTCTTTCAACTTAAAGACAAAAACAAAGTATCAACAATTTTAAACCCCTTTTGTGAGCTACTACTGACGTCAAGAGGGCATACACTCTTAAAACGTAGCTTCTGAAATCAGCAATCTAATCTCAATTTATCTTGAAGTTTGGTTTGCTTACAATCCTTCAGTCTCCTCTATACTGCTGGTGTTTTATAGTTAATGTCTAATGATTATTTGTGTTCTTTGATCTTGATCATGCCTGTTTTTTTTTTTTAGTTGCAGATGTAGGACATTTCTTGTTTATTTTTCTTTTTTATTTAAATAACATCTTTTCATTTATTTTACCAACCAGTTTCCCCTCCCTTCTTTCCCCCAGTCCCCTCCCATTTCCCATCAACACCCCTCCCCATTCACTCCTCCTCCGACTTCATTAAGAAAGGTTCAGTCTTCCCATGGGCTTGCACAAAGCTTGACACATGAAGCTGAGGCCAGACCAAGCTCCTCCCCTTACATCAAGGTGGGGTGAAGTAATCCAGCGTGGGGAAGAGGTTTCCAAAAGTCAACGAAGCACAAGGAGAGGTCCTGATCCCACTGCCAGAATTCTTACTAAGAGACCAAGCTGCACAGTGGTCACACATATGCAGAGGGCCTAGGTCCAGCATCCATGAGCTCCCATGAGCTAGGTCCACTGTGATCTTGATCACGCTTAAAGAGTCTCCACACCATTTAAAGTACTGTGAACTTTTTTCTGTTTGTTTTATTTGTGAGGTTTTTAAAAATTGTTTTCTAGTTGGTTGCCTTGGGCTATCTTTTTTACATTCAGTCTTTCTCCTGTTTTAGGTACATTTTATTTTATGTTGGTGGTGGGTCCATGTATTGAAAGGACAGATAGTTTTCAGATAGATACCTGTAAAAACATACATATTCTTCTCAACCCAAAAGTTTTGCTCTATAGCATTTCCATTTGGTATTCAGTTCCAAATAGTTTATGGTCTCTACTGATATTTTGCTTTAGTTTAGTAATCTTTTGCAGTATGTGTGCACATGCACGGTTAGTTTTCTTGTAAGTGAGACAGTTATTTTTGCTATAATTGTTGGTAAAAGAAAAAAAGTAAACATAGCCTGTATACTACGACCCTTTGGAATTTGCTGACTTTTTCACTGTGGTCTAGTGCATGGCAAATTTTTAGAAATGACTGTTACTTGTCTCCTGGAAAATGATATGTAGCTGTGTGTGTATGGTACAGACTTCTTGGTAGAGCTCAAGCATATTACACAGCTCTTCCACATTCCTCCCTATTAGTTGGTGGTTTCTTGGTTGGCTTCTAGGGGAAGGACGTTTGTCTTCTCACTACCACTATGAACTTGCATGGTGTACTTTGTAGAGCTTTAAGTATTTGCTCTGTATAATTCCTTTGTGATGGTTCAGTTAACCAGCTTAATGTTTGTACTGGTTCTACTTCTGAGAGCAGGAAGTCACAGTTTCATACTGGTTGTCTCCTGCAAGGGAGCTGCATTTATTATTTATTCAAGTTATCCTGTGTATAATACTACCATCTATTACTTCTGATTCTGGATTAGGAGCCCTCTTTAACTTTTATGAGGATGTGGTGGGAGAGGAGACCAAAGTCTTTATTGTGCTCATTTCGAATCTTCAAGATTAAACTTAAATCATGTTGCCCCTTCTCTTCCACTTCCTGACTTCTCTTACAATATTACTCCTCTTTTGACTTAAGCCCCTATTATGCTTGTTTCAGTTTCTCGATAAAACTCTTCCTCACATAGAACTTTCATACATCAGTTGTTTTAAAGCTAGAACTCTATTTTCTTTGTAAATTATCTTTTGTGCTCAATCAGATTCTATGGGCAGAACTTTTTTAACAGATTCCGTTGAGTTCAATATATCAAAGTATGTAAGCACACTGCAAGATTTGATGACGATGTATAAATACATTTATTTCCCCCATTAAAGCAGTGTAGAAAGGCTCCATTTAATATGCTCCTCAGTCCAGTTCTGGGGTATATTAAGAGTATAGCGCAAGCACTTTAGATCATTCAGTTTTTCACATAAACTTGAGAGAAACATCTGGATAATTCATGGAACATCTGGGGACGACTTGTGAAATAAGTAACTAAGCTCATAGAACACTTGAGCTTTATAAAAACAATCTAAGAGTTATCTTTGCCTGACTCTGCCAGACAGAAATGGGTAAGATCAACATTTTCTTTAAGACATTTTTTTTCTCCTGTGTAATAATCTAAATGTGTCTTGTACAGAGATGGAGATTGTATATGTGTGATGTGCATGTGTGTATATGTGGTGTGTATGTGTGTGTGTATGTGAAATAGTGAGCTTGAGATAGAGATAGACAAAGAGGGAAGGAGGCAGAGAGAGAGAGAGAGAGAGAGAGAGAGAGAGAGAGAGAGAGAATTTCTAGAGAATTTCTATCATCCTTAGGGGGTTTTCAGAGGGCTTTTGTTTACTTAGTTTCTGTGACTGGATATTAAAACAAAAATGGACAGAACAATTTGAAAAAGTATTCTAATTTTTTTATTTACTCCACAATCATTATGTTATTTTTATTTAACCAGTTTTTAATAAGTAGTTTTGCAATAGAAGCAAAAATTGAAAAGATGAAAACCAACCTTGAACCTACTAGATTAGGAATGAGTAGCATGTAGTGTCTACATGAACTGTTACTGAATGAAGGGATTTTAAGTAATAAGTGCTAGAAATAATGCATGGATATGCATGGATAGAGGCAGAACTGGAGTAAAATATTTTCAGAAGGCTAATGTAGTGTTGGGGGAGGGAGCTGCTTGTTGGTTCCTGTCTGCCCGGCTAGCTTAGACCCAAAATAATTACACAGAAACCATATTATTTAAATCACTACTTGGCCCATTAGCTCTAGCTTCTTNCTCTCTCTCTCTCTCTCTCTCTCTCTCTCTCTCTGCCTTCTTTCTCCCAGCATTTCTCTTTAGTTTTCCCAACCTTCCTAAGTTCTGCCCTATCAACAGGCCAAGGGAATTTCTTTACTTATTAACCGATAAAAGCAACACATAGACAGAAGTACCTCCCACATCAATGTAGTTTAACAATAGCTCCATTACTATAATAATGTACATTAAGAAAAGCTCACAGTATGTGTTAATAACTGTCTTGAATATAAGATTATTCTCACAGTGAGTTAAGATAACTTCTGTTTTGTTTCCCCAAATTACAAATTTGAAAATTTATTGCATTAGCCATCTCTACTTTGATGTATCTTTGAAGATGCTCATTCTCAATGTAAAATGAAAGGTGCATACATTAAAAAAGGTATGTTGGAACAAAAGTGGGTACAAAATATCAGTTAAAATTAAATCTCTGGAGAAGTATTACTTTTCCAGATGAATTACATGTTAAGAAAATATAAACCATTCAGACAACATTGTCTCAAATTTCATTTATATAACCTCAGAAAAAAGGTTTACCTCTTCTTGTTTGCCTTATTAACAAAAATATTAAAGAAAATTCAGTAAGTTCAGTTAGAAAAAAATTAATTTTCAAAGAAGCTAAATAGGGTGACTCATGTGTAAATGCAACATTTGGAATCTGAGGCAGGAGGATTGCCATGAATTTGAGAGCATTCTGGGCTACACTGTGAGACTCAAGTTTTAAACAAACACACACCTAAAAAAATATATTAAGCAAAAGCATCTAACAAAGAAAAATTTCAAAATGTGTAGGAAGGAAAAGAATCGGTGAAACAATTTTTTAAAGCAAGAATGTGTACATGAAGTTTTATAAATGTTTATTTAATGAGCAATTGCATTGCGTGTTCTGTGACACTCTTTCTGAGGACACATGAACACTGCAGATAGGAAAATGATAACAGAACAATTAAGATACCACCAAAATTCAACTTGGTGAGCAAATGAGTTTTACTGGGGTAACTTGCAGGAACAGGAGAGGCATGTTTGACCAGTTACTTTCAGGAATACATGTAAGTCCAAGACAGCTGTGTCATCAAAAGCCTAGCGCAGCGTGGGTGACAGTTCAAGAAACCTTCATTGCAGGATAGAGTGTTTCACCTCCCTCAAGATGAGCTACTCTTAATCATTTTTATCTTAGAAGAAACTTCTGCCCAATAACTAGCACCATGCTTTCATAGTAACCTGGAAGGAAGCTAGGGAAAACACCATGAAAGAAAAATAAGCAAATACAAAAAATAGTGAAAATTAGATGTTTTCTGTAGCAAAATGGAACTACAAAACCAAAAACAAGGAAACCATGCCATTTCTGTCTAATTCTAGTTTAAATATTGTACAAATTCATTCTGACTGTCCTAAATCTTTGGTTTGGCGTTATAGGCTCTTTAATATTAAACTACAAAGATTATTAATAACTAAAGCTGCAGCGTGAGTCACTAGAAATGCAATTTCATCAAAAATTGCTTTATCTATGAACATGTTCAAGCAAAATTAATCAGGTCTTATACTAAAGACAGGCTCTATATTTATATTTACAAACACCAACTATGGATGTCCTACTTGTCACCCATAGGCCACATTCATTCCAGAATAGTTATGAATGTGGCCTGTGATAGTTTAAATGAAAATGGCCTACATACACCCATATGTAGAGGCAATATTAGGAGGTATGACCTTGTTAGAGGAAGTGTGTCACTGGGGGTGATCTTTGAGGTTTTTAAATGCTCAAGCCAAGCCCAGTATCACTTTCTCTTCCTGCTGCCTGCTGATCCAGCATCATGTCTGCCTGTGCACCATTATGCTTCCTGCTATGCTTTTCACCATGATGACTATGAACTAAACCTTTTAACTGTAAGCCAGCCACAATCAAATGCTTTCTTTATAAGAGTTGCCATGGTAATAGTCTCTTCAGAGCAACAGACACCCTAAGACCATGATTCAACACATTTGAGGATGACCATGTCATGTGTCGGGGCCCAGCCTCTGTGTGGTTAGCATGTTCCAAGGTAGGGGCACATAGAGTCAGGAGGGCAATCTAGTGAATAAATCTGCCCATGTTTATTTTCCATATGATTATATACCCCAATCCAAAATGGGGTGTGGAAGAAGGCAAAAGACTGCTGTAATATGATACAAAGAACAAACGGGGAAATTGTCTCTTCATTACCTGAAGTATCAAGCAACCATACCCTTAGTTAATTGTTCTGTTTGTTTAGGCAGGACTAGCAACCAACCACACCCTAGGCCAAATATCCTGCAGGCAGTCACTCCCAAGTCAAATCTCCTGTCATATCCTTGAAGGAGCAGGAATAGGCCTGAACTTTCAGATTTTTGGTCAAGGTAGAATGGATCCATCTCTGTGGCCATCTCTGTGGGCCATCTTAATACTCCAAACACCAAATAACCATACCATAAGTCAAGATTTCTTATGAGTAGATGAGTAGCCACGCCTTAAGTCAAACCTCTTGTTAAGCTGGGCAGTGGTGGTGCATGCCTTTAATCCCAGTACTAGGGAGGCAGGTGGATCTCAGTGAGTTCGAGTCCAGCCTGATCTATGAGAGCTAGTTCCAGGACATACTCTGAGAGAAACTGTGTCTCGAAGAACCAAAGAAACCAACCAACCACCCAAACAAACAAACAAAAAAACCTCTTGTTAATAATCTTGAAGGAGCAGGAAAAGGCCTGAACTCCCTGACCTTTAGTTAAGGTGGAACAGATCTACCTCTGTGGGCTCCCATAGTCATGCCATGCTGAGAGTTTATTATTTTTTAAATGGTCACAGAGGAGAAAGTCTCTTTGTGCTGCTGAGGGCTTTCCACAGACAGGTTTTGGAGCAGGTCAGTTCTGAACTGCAACTGGTAAGGAATAGGTTTGGAATAGGATATTAACTAGTACAGGTCTACTTCTTCCTATAGTAACATTCTAAATAAGCAAGTTATTAACCCCAAAACAGATTCCTTAATTTCAATTTTGAGTGCTTGAAAAAATGTAATGAGAATGTCCCGAGACCATATAACTATTACAATAAAATGTAGACATCAGTACAAAATGTACTTTTGGAAAAAAAAAAGTCATGTGGTACATGAGGAGGGTGGCCCTTTGTTCTGTCCCGACTGCCTGGCTAGCTTATACCCGAAATAACCACACAGAAACTGTATTCATTAAAACATTGCTTGGCCATTAGCTCTAACTTCTTATTGGCTAATTCTTATATCTTAATTTAACCCATTTCTATTAATCTGTGTATTGCCACATGATTGTGGCTTACCGGCAAGATTCAACCAGCATCTATCTCAGGCAGGAGTTCCATGGTGTCTCTCACTCTGCCCTTCTTTCCAGCATTCAGTTTTGTCTTCTCCACCTACCTAAGTTCTGCCCTATCAGGCCAAGTAGTTTCTTTATTTATTAACCAATGAAAACAACACATGATCAGAAGGACCTCCTACACCAGTCATGCATTAGTACCATCTTGGCAGTATCACAATTTGAATTCTAAGAGTCAGCAACTGTGCAATGACTATTCCTATGTGTCAACTTTTCTGGACTCCAGCACCCCAATTCTAGGACAGCAGTATTCTGGTTCTGTCTGTGATGGTGATCTTGGATGTTATTAACATCTGAATAAGTAGACTTTAAATACAAATAGATTGCCTTCCACAGGGTAGCTAGCATCATCTACACATCTGAAATACAACTGTGCTGAGAATACTAAGAAGCAGACCTCTCCCAGGCTACAAGGATTTCTCAGTAGGCTGTTCTGGCACTTGGTCAGCAAAACGGACTCTCCTGGCTCTAGAGCACACTGCCTCCATCTTTGGACTCAGCCTCAGCTCTGGCCTGTCTCTGGTCTCTACACCATCTCTTTTTTTCCTGATTTGGCTTATAAACACCCTATAATCATTTTTGTCTGTTCCTTAAAGTACCCCCCGACACACACATACTCACTCACATTGCTGGCTTCTTTTTTCTAGAGACCATGGATTCTGACTAGTGTTAGAGCAACATCATTCTATTATTTGAGGAATACTTTGTCATTTCTCTGAATCCACACATTAAAAAAAATCTAAATGAATTTTAAACCTATGTACCCTTACCATCATATATTTTATAATGGTTTTGATAAACAAAAACATGGCATATACCAATACACTTATAGGTTCCACTAATCATTGACCATTTACATGCTTTGAGTTGTTCTAATTAATGCTGAGAAAGGAATTTTCATTAGTACAAAGTGATTAATATATCTTGGCTATATGCTAATACCAAGTACTGAGATAAAACTTTCTTGTCTGATGTCTTTCGTTATTTCAGAGACAAATTTCTATCAATAATGTGAAGTCACCTCAAGCATAAGTCCTTTAAAGGCTGCATTAGCATTTGCAAACCAATGTTTATTACTATGAAAATATTTTAAAGATTTTAAAGTTTAGACAAGTTAAATTATTTTGTAGCTCCCTAACATATTGTGTTTTATTTTAATTCTTTTAACTATGCTACAACTGAAAAAATACAGAGAATTTTTTAGGAGTCAAGGTCAATACAGACCCCTTAAACATTTCCAACCTGTCAGTTCTCCTTGTGTGTTCAATTCCACTAGTTTCTATGTATCACAATATGAAAACCTTAAGAGCTATGATAAAACTGGACTTTTTCCTATAAGCAGTAAAAATTATCCAAATAAAAACCAAAAGGACATAGAGATTTTATATAATTCTCACTGCTCAATATTTGAGTGGCTATGGTGTTTCATGCCTGAAGGTACTATATATGTGTTTAAGACTTACAAAGTTTCTAGGTAAAACCACTTAACTACAACGAACAAGAAAATGCTAGATTAAGTATGAAGACCACTCTGAAGGTTATGTCAATATTTAGTCTGAATCAGGATAGAGGAAGTGCAATGGAAAGATGTGGAAAGGGTTGGGCTGTTTATGACTTTGATTAACAGGGTTTTTAATTGATGGGCCAGATGTGAGGAGTGATACACAAAGGAAGGAGGAATAGAATTTTCTGATGAGCAAACTATGTTGTCAGCAGTCTTAATGGGGAGCTCTGTGTTGCCTGAGGCTCTGGGGTAGAATGGCTTTCACCCTCGTCCTTGCCTACATTCCCAAAATGTGTAGAATGCAAGTACAAGAAAACACCAGATACTGAAATATTTCTCCTTTCACTAAAAAAATGAGGAAACCTTTTGTGTCCTTCAAAGGCTTTCCCATCTTCCAAGAATTCTGGAAAGGGCAAGGGGGTCTTTCTTTAAGACAAACCTGAGAGAGCCATTGGATTCTTGGAAGATAAATTTCCTCTTCAGAAATGACAGATTTATCAGCCAGTGAAAATGGAAAAAGAGAATAATTGAGATTGAGAGCCTCAGGAAAAACTGGATTCATCCCTTATTTTACAGGCAGAAAGATCACAGCCTACAGCTAACATTTGGGGTTTGAGTTCAGATACATGGAAACTGAGGGAATATTACCTGAAGCATAAATGTGAGCAAATGTGTAAGTCAGGTCAGTATTTATCTGAACAACTACTCTATTTCATCAAAATTAAACACCATAAATTTTAAGGCATAAGATATTCACAACCTACTGGATTATAACAAAGCACTAAGATCCACCACTGTAATTGATGAGTACATCCCTATCTTATATCGGTTAAACGTTTAAAATGTATAGACATATAAATATTAATGAACTCTGATAATAGGTAATAATTAAAATTATAGCATTCCTACATTTCTTTAAAATTTAATTGCATTTACTTATCTATTTATTTAGGTGGGTATATGTGTGTGTTTGTATGAACCACTGCAAGTGTGTGGAGATCAAAGGATAACTTGAGAAAGTTGCTTTTCTTACCTTTTACCATGTATATAATGGGGACCAAACTACATGCTCAATCATCCTGCCAGTCTCTACCCTTATTTTTGAAAGTCAAAAAAATTTGAAGCACTAGCATAGATGCTCCATCAGAAATTGTATTTAACTCAAGCCTCTAAATTTCCATTTTCCCTGTATTGTTAAAGAGCAACATGGATTGCTCACCATTCTGGGCTAACTCAGGATTTTGGTTACAAGAAAAACTTGCAATGATGCATAGCTAGTTCTTTGCATCCAATGACTATAAACTTTTACATTCTTTTGGAAAGGGTCACAAACCACAGAACTTCTGCCGTCTGCTTTATTTCAAAGCTTCCAGCATTGGTTGTGACAAGTCTAAGTAACACTTAGAAACACAAAATGCTCACTTTTATTCTGTAAGCAACCCTTAGATGAGAGTCAGTAGATGAGTTTCTTGTTCTAAGTAAATTTAATACACTATTATTAACTAATAAAATGTAAAGCCAAAGATGAATAAGGAGAGCACATGCTCTAAATTAGAAGGAAGAAATAAGATGATTTGCTATGTGGAAAAATGCATGAACATGTGACTGTTATGTTGCCTTTCCTCTTCCCTCCACTTGCATGGGCATAAGTAGAAACTCAGTGTTAGAGTCTACCTTTTTACAGTGAAGTGTGGTGATCTTCCAAGGAGCAGTGGCATAGCAGAATGGGCATATTGCTTACCTTGTCAAGGTGCCTGGCATCTTCTCTCAGTGCAATTCATATGGCTGAGCAAAGCATATTTCAGATTTGTCCTAGAATACTTCTGTATGATTTGCTCAGTGCATCATACCTGAGGTGGCCCTTGGCATAAAAGAATGGAACAGACACAACACTTTATGTTGGGAGAGCTTTGGGAAGTAGCAATCTCATTGCAATCTTGTGAAAAACAAGTAACACATGAACCCAGAAATCTGTGCATACCAGTAATGAAAAAAATATATATTATTTTTATTGTTTTTATAAAAGAAAACAAGTTACCTATTTTTCATTATACATACCAATCCAAGTTACCACTCCCTCCCCTCCTCCCATTCCCTCCACATATCCTTCTAACCCACTCCCATCCACTCCTCAGAGAATGTAAGGCTCATTGCTCTGGGGAAGGTCTAAGGCCATCCCTACTATATCTAGGCTGAGCAAGGTATCCATCCAAAGAAAGTAGGTTCCCAAAAAGCCAATACATGCAGTAGGGATAAATCCTGGTGCCACTGCCAGTGGCCCCTAAGTCTGCCCCAGCCATGCAATGGTCACCCACATTCAGAGGAACTAGTTTGGTCCTGTGCTTGTTCCTTCCCAGTATAGCTGGTGTTAGTGTGCTCCCATTAGCTCAGGTAGACTGTTTCAGTGGGTGATCCCATCATGGTCTTGACCTCTTTGTTCATATTCTCATTCCTCCCACTCTTCAACTGGACTTTGGGAGCTCAGTTCAGTGCTCAGATAAAGGTCTCTGCCTCGCTGGATGGAGGTTCTATGGTGATATTTAGATAATCATCAGCCTGACTACAGGGCAAGGCAAGTTCAGGGACCCTCTCCTCTATTGCTTAGGGTCTTAGCTGAGATCATCCTTGTGGATTCCTGGGAATTTCTCTAGAGCCAGGTTTCTTGCTAAGAAATAATATAATTTTAATAAAAGTGATCTAAGATGTTTTTGTAAGATTCCATGCTCATGGAAATCATTTTATATATGTAAATATATAAATAATATTGTACACACACACACACACACACACACACACATATA